>SZWC01010660.1:28343-48518 GCA_023375785.1 Penium margaritaceum | reverse complement strand
GAGTTTTTTTTTTTTTTTTTTTACCTTTTGTGTGGCTTGAGGCCACCACCGTCCACTGACGAAGGGAACCACTATAGCAGTAACCGCCACGAGAGTCACGGTAGTAGCAGCAGCAGAAAAGGTGGCTTGAGGCCACAGTCGTCGACTGACGACGACACCCGGTTCAGCATCCGCGGCGCCGAAGGCGACTTGAGGCCACACGTTGTGATGGTTGCTCCATCGCCACTGTGTGGCGGTAGTGCAACATTGTAGCAACACACTACGGCTGAGGGTGTGGCCGTGATTGACGAAATCGCAACCCGTCTGAGAGACGTTGATGCATTCGTATCCCTCTATGTGGTGCTTTGTACCACCGAGATCGAGTGTGCAGGACTATCACCCACGCTAAGCTCTCGACATGAGCTACGTAGTGTGGTCGTGGGCATTTCAAGCATTGTGGTCTGCGCTTAAGCCTCAGCCATGGCAGTTGCCACAGGCACAATGGTCGATGCAGCCGTGGCACACGCCCTATTTGTCTTTAGGGTTTTCATGCTACTACTATCGAGATAGGCAACATAGCTGGTGCCACTGCCGACAGTGTTCTCATGGGTGGCATCCCCCTTGGGTAAAATCCTCCCCACCTCCTCCTTTGGTGGATACGTCACTGGGTGACGCCAGAATGCTTCTATGTGGAGATATAGTTGTCCTACAAATGGAGGTCCGGAACCTCAAGTACATGGTCAAGGAGCTCTGTGACCACATGAATTGCGAGCGAGCTGACATCCCGTCACTGATGTCACCTCCCACTTCATCTCCATCCTCCTCCCAATCCTACATTCCTTCCTCTGACGATGCTAGTATGCTAGATCTCACGTCTATATCCATCGCCCTTCACTCTGTTTTGGAGGTTGACGGCATCATACCGATGGACAGACCCTCAGCCCCTGGTCGTACCGTTCGTGCTTGCACTCGTCATACGCGGTGGCGAGCTTCTCGTCTTGCACGTTGCGCGCAAGAAGCACCACCAAATGCTTCTGTGGGAGGAGTCATAGGTGACGAGATCCCCTTCTCCTCTGTCCTCGACTTGGTCTGCCGAGTCCCCACAGCTCATGCTGAGGTGTCAGCCGTGGAGGGATGGTTTGTCCGCTGACGACCGCGGTGGAGCTCAACATTGGTGAGGCGACTACTGCGGAGCGTAGGATGCTTGAGGCGGATGACGCTACACAACAGGCTCAGTTAGCGGAGAGTTCTGTAGGGGAAGACGTCCACCCGGATGGAGATTCTTCGTCAGAGGAGGATTTGTCCGATGCTGAGTCTGAGTCTGAGTCGGGGATGGAGATGGTGATTGTTGATGCCTTGGTGGATGACGTGACGACGGCCCATGTGGGAGCTGCGTCTCACGATGTGCGTGCTCCCGCATTAGCTGGTCAGGAGAAAACTGCCATGATGCTAGGAGCAGCAGCAGGAGGAGCAGGTGATACAGATGATGATGCTCGGCCCACAGCAGACGCCCAGGTAGATAGTGCTGGGCAGCAGGAGCAAGTGATGGACAGCCAAGACGATGCAGACTTCGTCTATGAGGACCAATTGTCCGTTGTGAAGTGGTCAGATGTAGGGTCGGAGGCAGACATAGAGGCCCAGTGCATTGTCGTATTTGAAGTAGCCGTGGCATGAGCATGAGATGGCCGCTTGGTGACAGTAGATGTCCACGTGTGTAACATGTCGGTAGTAGCAGATGAGCTTACACTAGTCACCCCTGCAGATGTGGCTACCATGGACGATGCAGAGCGAGCTGCGGACCTCTGGCTCATCGCGGCCCTGACTGGTGTTGCTGACACCATGGCGGTTCCAGCCGCTGACACAGCTACACACGTCCGAGCTACAGTTCCTGTATCCGAGTGCCTACGCTCTGCGGTCGACGAGCAGGAGGCACTGTAGGCTCGAGCGAAGGTGCACATGCAGGGTCTTATGGTCGAGCTCCTGGAGGCTAGTAGTCGTTGTTACACTACGGATGTTCCAGTGCGACGAGCTTTCGAGTGCTGCGTGGAGGATGTGCACATGAGGCCGCTGAGATGTCTCTATAGGATGCACATTGGGGACGGGCGGACTTTGAGCAGAATGTGGACGGTTGGTTTTGTACAAGGGGTTGAGAGGAGCCTAGGACGTTGTACGGGCTCCCGATGATGATGACGATGCGACAGAGGCAGATTAACCAATGGATGCCAACGTCCGGCCAACAGTTGATGGCCAATTGACAAGTGTGTCAGCAGCAGCCGATACCTCCACAACAGCACCTCCTACAGATGCCGACGCATTGTCTGGTGTCGATACCTTTCCAGCAGCTACTGACCAGGCGGCACTTGACTCGACGACTGACGTAGAGGACGTCGACTTGTGCATCGAGCAGGCTCAGCTCCACTCCTTCCTACGCGATGAGACGGCAAGGCTACATGAGGCCATGGCACATGCAATCGAGGTCCACCATCAGTTTCGTTCCGCGACTGATTGCCTACATGCCGTAAATGCAACCAGCCGGCCGGCAGCCGTAGCACAGCTCGACGAGTTGTACGCGTCTTGGCGCTTCAGAGTCCAGGTGGCGATGTGTAGCTCAGCAGCTGGCAGGCATACAACTGGTTATAACCGGAGAACGGCCTCAGTGCTGCACCAGTCAGATCAGCAGGTGATGACAACAGTGACGACTGTTGAAAAATTTCCCTCCGCATGCCCAAGTGCGGCGCCGGGAGGCGCCGACGAGCCGCCAGAAAGATGAAAATCTGCTCCAGCAGATCTAGAGGCTCAAGGATTGCTGTGATCTTAAAATGGAAATTTGCCCCTTGAAGTTGTTAAGTCGTTGAATGCGGTGGAAGTTGTTTCACCGGAATCGGACAAGTATCGAGGGAGATATGGCCTTCCAATTTTGGGGTGTGCGCAGCGGCTCTGGGAGCTGGCTGCGACTCGAAATCCGGTGGATAATCCACCGGACCAAGTAACAAAAATACCATCTGGAGAAATTGCCCCGGAAGGCCTGCCGAGGCGTCCGGTGGATAATCCACCTGATCAGGTGGATCATCCACCGGATCCTGTAGTGTAGGTTGGTACTGAGGGACTTAGCCAAAATCATGGCTCGGCATCCGAAACTCAGTATTACGTTTTGTTACTCGGGGACAATCAAAATTCTAACTGCAGGTCCTCGTCATACCCCATCACCAAACGTGAACCAAAAGTGGAGGAGGTGCATGGAAACAGTGCAGGACACCCCTACACCAAGTGCAAGAGGATCTGCGCCTTGGTAAAAGCGCTTCGCACATGAAGGAAAGCGCCACGGTGTGTGCGCGCCATGGAGGCGTTAGGCGTTTCTGAGGTGGGTGAGACCTGCGCTTCGGCAAGCGTAACTTGGGCTACACTTGGCCGAATGGCGCACAGTTTGGTGCGTTAGAAAGCTGATAACTAGCCCTACAAATGTTAAAAAACTAAAGCAAAATGCCGTTATTCCCTTCGCAAACTGACTGTCTCTCAATTCCTGCTCACATATCATGAGGCGACCAGAAAGCTCACGCTCAGTCTCCAATTCTCCCAAAACAGAAGACGTAAACCATCAAGAGACGATCATACAAACGTCGGGACCGCATTCATGCGAATTCCTCCTGAAAAAGGGTTATGGGGCCACGGGTCTGATAGCCTCCAGCGTTCACGTCTTCTGCAGCGCACAAGATCATCACTCTTGGACGTCGCCGTGAAGTTCTGAGAACCCGTCGGAGTAGAAGCTGTACAAATGTCGTAGAAGGAGATGCAGCCCATCCAGAAGTATGCGGGCGGCCCAGGCTTTGGGCTATGGAGGTGGCAATTCAAGCTGCACCTCGCGCATAAGGGTCTACTAGAGGTCATGATGGGAACTGAATTCCTGGACGAAGCGACGGCGATGGAAGCGCAGAAGGAAGCCTTCGCAAAGAAGAACACGGAGGCGCTCATGCTGCTTATGTCTGGGACGGCCAAGTCGCAGCGGGGCTACTTCCAGGGCTGCAAGCTGGCAGCCGAAGCTTAGCAAAAACTTTGCTCCATCCATCAATCCAAGTTGCTCTCGAACAAAATCTTCGCGATGAAGCGGCTCCTCACGGTGAGAACCAAGGAGGGAGATGATGTCATCTCCGCCATGCAACAGATCGAGTCGCTCGCCTTGCAATGCAATGCTATGAGGTGGAAGATCGACACGCAACTGCAGGCGATGGCCCTCCTCATGACCCTACCTAACAGTTGGGGCCCACTCATCACCATCCTTGGAGGATGGTCGGAGGACAACCTCACATGTGGCGTGGTTGCAGAGTACATCTACAACGAGGCGCAGCAACGGAGCTACGGGAAGTCCTCGTCTTCCTCATCGGCCCTCGTCACCAAAACGAGTGGTGGCGAAAGCGGGGGCCGAGCAAGCGGCGGAAAGGGCGGCGACAAGAAGGGTGCCAAGAAAGGTACGTGCCGCAACTGCGGCAAGGAGGGCCATTGGGCCCATGAGTGCCCGGAGGAGGCGAAGACTGGCGGCAAAAACAGCAAGGGCAGGTCGCTCCTCAACGGCAACAAGAACCACTTCCTCAAGAAGGCCAATAGGCGGTGCCTGGATTCTGGGGCCGAGGAGCACACCTAGGTCGAGAAGGTGGGGTTTGTCACCTACGATAAGTCCTCCAATTCGATGGTGGTCGCGAACGACAAAGTCAAGCTGGCGACCAGCCAAGGCGACATGGAGGTGGAAGTCGTGGTGGAGAGCAAGAAGGAGTTGTGCACAATCCGTGATGTGAAGCACGTCCCCGGCCTGGCTGACATTCTGATTGTCTGTCGGTTGACAGACAAGGGGTATGAGGTGCCCTTCCACATGAAAGGCGCAATGGTGGACATCGACGGCGATGGCGAGGTCGTGATGGAGGCGAAGGACGAGGGCGGTCTCTACATCGTGGAGACCAAGGTGGTCCCCGCGGCATCGGATGCAGCAGACTCGCAGGAGCGCGTCGTCAACATGGCCAAGAGAGGAAGCGCTGATCTGGAGCTCTGGCACCAATGGTTGGGGAATTCGGTGCCTACAACCGTTAAGGAGATGGCGAAGCGCGACATGGTGCACGACCTCATCATCGACGGTGCAACAGACTCGGCAGCAGATGCAGCAGCGCACAAAAAGTGAGAGCCTTGCATTTTGGGCAAGGCGTGGCGCAATCCGTTCAATGAGAACGAGGCTCGCGCAAAGGACCTGCTGGAGGTCGTGCACAACGACATGTGTGAACCATTCAAAACGCCGTCAAATAGCGGCTTGAGATACTTTGTCACCTTCATCGATGACTGCAGCAGGAAGCTCTACGTATACTTCATGAGGTGAAAAGGCGAGGTCCTGGACCGGCTGAAGGAGTACATCGCAGCGGTGGAGAGGCAGATCGGTCGGAAAGTCAGAGCGCTACGTAGCGACAATGGCGGAGAGTACGTGGGCTGCAACGGGTGGATGAAGTAGCAAGGCATCAAGTGGGAGCCCACTACGCCGTACTCGCCACAGTCCAACGAAGTGCCACAGTGGGCGAACCAGATGCTGCTCAACATGGTGCGGACCATGCTTGTGGATGCAGGGTTGCCACGGGGGGTCTGGACGGAGGCTGTGCGTACAGCGAGCTACACCATCAACCTCACCCCAACAGTGGTACTGAAGGGTAAGGGCAGTTAGAAGATGCCGCAGGAGGTTTGGAGAAGGCGCAAACCAAACGTGGCACACCTGAAGGTGTTCGGGTGCAAGGTGCACGCGATGGTGTAGGCGGCGCAACGACGTGACAGCAAGCTGGAACCGCAGGCAAAGCCGTGCTTGTTCCTCGGCTACGAGAGCGTGCATAGGGAATACCGGCTCTGGGACCCCTGCACGTAAGAGATCATCCGCAACCGTGACGTCGAGTTCGAAGAGCAGCAGAGCTTCAGCAGCACCAGCAATGACATGAGCGTCGGGGACATTCCAAAACAAGAGGAGTGGTTCCAACTCCTTGACTATGAGGAGGTGTCGGTGGACTCGGAGGTCGATGATGCGGCGTCGGAGCGTGGCGGTGTAACAGGTGCAGCAGCCGACATAGAGGACTCCGACAACGATGCAGCTGGGCTGGAGATCCGGTGGAATGATCCGTCGAAGGAGGCACCGCGGCTGCCGAAGCGCGCACTCCTGGTGGAGTTCGCATCGGGCGTTGGAGAAAAATCCTCCGGACGCGCCGCCCGTCCAGTTGATGTTTTGCCAAAGCAGGAGAGATCCTCAGGGAGCCGTCCGGTTGATGATTCACCGGAGTGGACAGAGTCGGAAGGATTGCAGCAGAGCAACGAGACGCCACCAAAATTGCCGCACCGCAACGGGAGACAATGGAGAGCGGGGAAGCGTTTCGACGCAGGAACCGGTCGATGGATCGGCATGACGTGGTGCATGCTGGCTGCATCAACGGAGCCGATTACCGTGTAAGAGGCGCTTGCACAGCCCGAGGGGAAGCAGTGGGACGCCGCCATCAAGTCAGAGTTGGCGTCTATTGCTGAAAATGACACGTGGTAGCTGGTTGACAGGCCGAACCACGCCAAGGTCATCGGCTCCAAGTGGGTCTTCAAGACCAAGTTCACAAAGGAAGGTGTGGTTGAAAAGTACAAGGCACGGCTCGTGAAAAAGGGGTACGCACAGCGTAAGGGCAAGCACTACGATGAGACGTTCGTTCCCGTCGCCAAGTTCACAAGCATCCGGGCAATCCTTGCGGTGGTAGCCGCGAAGGACATGGAGCTCCACCAGATGGATGTAAAGACGGCCTTCCTCAACGGCATCATCAACAAAGAAATCTACATGGAGGTGCCGGAGGGGATGGAGGCGCCGGAGGGCAAGGTGTTCAAGCTATGGAAGTCCTTGTACGGCTAAAAACATTGCCCCGGTGCTGATTCCAACAGATGGACAGCTTCATGGTACAACTCGGCTTCAAGCGCTGTGAGGTGGATCACAACGTGTATGTGTAGTGCAGCAAGAAGCTCCGTTAGATTGTCACACTCTACGTGGACGATCTGATATTGTGCTCCTCAGACTTGCCAAACCTACAGCAGCTGAAAGAGCAACTGAGCAGCAGGTTCCAGATGTCGGACATGGTAGAGATGGGGTTCTACCTCGGGGTGAGCATTACGCGGAACCAGAGGGCGCGCACGCTTTAGCTAGGGCAGGCCAAATATGTGCCCGAAGTGCTGAAGCGGTACGGCATGGAGGACTGCAAACCACTGTGCAGTCTTGTCTCCACGGCCTGTGAACTAAGTGCGGCAATGGCGCCGCAAAAAAAAGAAGAGGGGGAGGATATGGCAGGGGTGCCCTACCAATCGGCGGTGGGTAGCCTCATGTATGCCATGGTAGCAACTCGACCGGGCTTGGCCTACGCGTTGGGCCAAGTGAGCAAGTACGTGGCCAATTCAGGGCCACTACACTGGCAGGCGGTCAAGCGCATCCTCCGGTACCAGTAGGCGATGCAGCACACGCGCCTGAGGTTCGACGGCAAGGGGCGGGCGGACCCATTGCGTCTGGTATGTTGGGGATGTGGACAAGCGGAAGTCCACATCCGGCTACGTGTTCTTCCTCACTAGTACATCGGGCTGGCCGAGGCGGTGAAGGAGGCGGTGTGGCTCCGTAGGTTGCTGGGGGAGCTGGGCGTGCCGCAGCTGGAGCCTACGGTGGTGCAAGAGGACAACACCGGCTCCATCTCGCTAACCAACAACCCGATGCAGCACAAGAGGACGAAGCACATTGACATGCGTTATCACTACGCACGGGACATGGTCGAGAAGGGGCAGCTGGTGCTGCAGCACTACAGCACGCACAACATGCTTGCGGATTGCTTGACCAAAGCGCAACCCGCGGACCGGCACACAATGAGCATGGACGGGCTTGGGATGACCAGCTATGATGGGCTGGAGGGCGCAGTGGAACATGAGTAAAAGAAAGCTGGAGCAGCGGGCATGGCAGGTTCAAGGGGGAGAATGTTGAAAAATTGCCCCTCCGCATGCCCAAGTGCGGCACCGGGAGGCGCCGACGAGCCGCCAGAAAGAGGAAAATCCGCTCCGAAGGATCTAGCGGCTTGAGGATTGCTTGGATCCTAAAATGGAAATTTTCCCCTTAAATCTGACAAGTTGTTGAATCCGGTGGAAGTTGTTTCACCGGAATCGGACAAGTATCGAGGGAGGTATGGCCTTCCAAAGTTGGGGTGTGCGCAGCGGCTCTTGGAGCCGGCTGCGACTCGAAATCCGGTGGATAATCGACCGGACCAAGTAACAACAAGAGGCAGGTGTTGCACGCAAAGCGTGCATAGGGTTACATAGTAATCGAGCAAAATTATTCATATTAGCATCTCTTAAGAGGCTAAATGATTGCCCGCAATCCGGACCACACAATGGAAGGTTTGCCATGAGACTTTACCTTGTCCGTGGAATGGAAATGTGGTTGTAACAAGATTGCCAAACTTTCACCCTCATTTGTTCAAACAATTTTTTTTGTTTGCCCATGCGTGCACGATAACATTGTGTATGGTTTGGGCGAAATTTTCCTAAATTACCTTGAGCTATGTTGGATTTATTGCAGCTTGTGTGGATGTAAAAGCTATAAAAAAACGATCGAAACTTGAACAAATGTGCTTGACGATGTAGTTTTATGTATAACAATTCACCAACATATTGAAGAAGAACCTGAAAAGGCATTTCTTCTCGTTTTTTCTTTATGAATTTGGTTTCATCCCATGATGAATTTGTTTTATGGAGATTAATTTGCTCTTCTATCGCGAACATGCTAGTTTCACACATCTATGATGAAGCCCACAAAAAATACTTTTGACAAATTTGGATGAATTTTGAATGTTTCGTTCTGTTATGAAAAACAAGATGACGTAATTATAGGCAGAATTTTATCTATTTACCTTCTTCTATGACAGTAATTGAATTTCTTTTCTTTCAATTGCATTTTGACCCTATTTGAAGCCGGGTTCACGAGTCACAAGAGTTTGTCATGAAGACCAGTTCCGTGAAACAGGACAGGGCGAGGCCAAGGTTGGACCCAACCCAACGTACAGTCCTTACCCTTTTGCTCTGGCGTCGGACTGGTGATTCCGTACTATCCGGGGTCTGTCCGTACATCTAGGTCGATGTCCGTGATTTTTTTCTTCTGCATCGACCTCGATAGGACGTTCGCGAACGTGGGGGGGCATACAGTCCTACAAATTCTTGCACCCTAATTGGTGGATACGTCATAAAAATGACCGATCCACCTATCACGATTTTCTTGCGGCACAAACACACAAAAGTAAGAAAACAAAGGGTTACTATGTAACCCAAAAATACCATCTGGAGAAATTGCTCTGGAAGGCCTGCCGAGGCGTCCGGTGGATAATCCACCTGATCAGGTGGATCATCCACCGGATCATGTAGTGCAGGTTGTTATTGAGGAACTTAGCCAAAATCATGGCTCGGCATCCGAAACTCAGTATTACGTTTTGTTACTTGGGGACTTAGTCAAAATTGTGACTGCAGGTCCACGGACAGATTTCAAACCTCGTCACACCCCATCACCAAACTCGACCCAAAAGTGGAGGAGGTGCATAGAAACAGTGCAGGAGAACCCTACACCACATGCAAGAGGATATGCGTCTTGGGAAAGGTGCTTCGCACGTGAAGGAAGGCGCCACGGCGTGTGCACGCCATGGAGGCGTTACACGTTTCTGTGGTGGGTGAGACCTGCGCTTCGGCAAGCGTAATTTGGGCTACGCTTGGCGGAATTGCGCCCAATTTGGTGCGTTGGAAATCTCATGACTAGCCCTACAAATGTTATGATCATGTCCATGTCCAAAACCTAACTCAAAATACCGTTATTCCCTTCGCAATCTGACTGTCTCTAAATTCCTGATCATATAGCGTGAGGCGACCAGAAGCTCACGCTCAGTCTCAGATTCGCCCAAAACAGAAGACGTAAACCATCAACAGACGATCAGACAAACGTCGGGACCGCATTCACGTAGATTCCTCCTAACAATGACTACAACAGCGACGATGACGGCAGCGATGACGACGCTCCGGGGTGAGGCTATGTGCGAGCACATCCCACCAGCATCGTCATCACCCTTGCTATTGCTCTGTTGGGATATGTGGCTATGGAGGAACTGTGCTCCCTCCTCAGGGATTTTGTTGGGAGTAGCCGTCAGCTTTGCTCATGCTGTCACACTTTGCAGCCGTGGGGGAGTGTTAGGGTGTGGGCTTTGGCCTGACACCATTATGAGGACAGCGAGGTTACTTGGGTTGTGGCACGATGCTCTGGTTGAGGTTATGTTGGTTGAGACCCGCACACCTGCTGAATTGTACCGGTGTGATGTGGAGACCCATTGCCTCCATGTGTTATGTATGATCCATGCATGGTGTGGTCGAGACCTGGACACCCGGAGACATTTTCCGAAGTCACGAGGAGACCTTGTTTCTCTATATCTCTTGCATGATATTTGACACGTAGGTGTGGGATTGACTTCTTGCATGGTCGAGACCAGGGCACTTGGTGGGATGTACCATTGTCACGAGGAGACCCTGTGCTATGGTATGCTTGATCGGTGCTCGCCATGATTGGTTGCCCGAGCCATCCTTCCCTGCCTTCGCTCAGACATCTTTATGGTGACGGTTGCGACAGCCAGGGGGAGTGTTGGTGTGTGTGGCTTCCACCCGTCACGAGTGACGGCCAGGAGAGCAACGGTATAGGAGAGCACGACGACATGGTGGATATCCAGAGGATTCCGAGACGTCTCTAGCATCTACGACTTGACTTGTGTGACACAGATCCCTGATGCGGACCTTGCTAGCGCTCAAGCACCGATGGATGGTGACTCCACCCACCAGCAGCTGTTAGACAGATGCCACGACGCCTCGGGTGCTTTCCGGGTTGGTCTGTACTTTTTCAGCAGACGCTAGAGTTTTCTCGGTGAACTGGCTCTCGATCCCGATTTGCATATTTTGCATTTTCTGTCCAGCGATAAGTGCCGGACTTGTGTGTGTGACCAGTCGTAGCACCCGGCTCGAGATTTTGCATCTTGTTGGTTTGTGTGGCTTCCACACGTCACGACCGACTCCAATGGATTACCCATATACCCACGTTGGTGGTATATGGTAGAGGAGGGCGTGACGACACAACGGGCCTCTGGAGTGTCCCAAGACTTCTCTAGCATCTACGACAGCCCCGGCGAGACGCGGTCAATGCGTTATGCAGCCCTGTTGGCTTTTCGAGAGCTAGGAGAGTTTTCTCGGTGGGTTGAGACCTGCGCACCTGGTGGACTATACCGGTGCAACGAGGAGACCTGATGGTTGTAGTAGTTCTTCCATTGTTCAGAAAGTCGTTTGTGATGTCTCGAAGCATATTTCGAGTATTTCTAGCTCTACTTGTGTTTTCTCAATGGTCGAGACTAAGGCACATGGAGAGCTGTTCCGGAGCCTCGAGGAGACCACCTTTGTTTCTCTCATGGTATATGTAGTGCGCTCTCCCCACTGACTCGTTTGGGTTCAGCGGGGGTGACATGGCCCGGTGCGGCTAGCTGCCGGCGCCCCTACATAAGCCCGCTATGGGCTCATTTGTACTTTCTCCTTGTTCTTTCACATTATGCGTTCCAGACTTAGCCATTTTTTTACGTTTTGCACTACACTAACACTCAGAGCTCGTGTTCGTGTTTACATGGGCCTGCATTCCCTAATTAATTTCCAATTTGGTATCAGAGCACAGCGGGCGTATGAGCAGCAGAAGCAGCAGAAACAGCAGTAGTGGACGGAACGCACAAAGAACGCGCCATGAGGCGCCACGCCGGTGTTAGCGTGAGGGAGCATGAAGTGATTGTACGTGAACGCCACAGGGGCAGTGAGCAGCGTGTAGCAGCATTAGCGGATGCAGCAACAGTAGTAGTAGCGGCAGCAGACGTATTGGCTGTAGTTGCGCTGTCGTGTAGTAGAATAGTGGTGGTAGAGCAGCCGTTCACAGCAATAGCAGGAGCGGCGGCAACAGCAGCAGTAGTGGCAGGCAGTAGCATTCGCAACAGCTGTGCCTTTGGCAATAGCAGCAGTAGCGGTAGCTACTGTGCCATGAAGCAACAGTTACAACAACAGGAGCAGAAGTGGCGATAGTAGCAATAGCAGTCGCTGCAACAACGGCGGCAGGAGTAGTAGTGTGCAGCAGCGGCAGGAGCGATAGCGATGGCAGTTGCAGTAACGCAAAGCAGCAACAGCAACAGCTACAACAGCAATGCCTCCGGCTACAGCAGCAGTAGCGGCAGTAGCAAGTAGCGGTAGTCGTAACAAGCAGTATCGGCGGCAATAGCAAGCAGTAGCAGTAGCTGCTACACAGAGTAGCAGCAATAACAGCAACAGCGGAAACAATAGCAGCATCAACAACCATAGTAGCTACACCCGTCGCCACAGTTGCTGCTACCAAATGGCCTCGCAGTCCTCATCCGAGGATCCCCCTCGGAGAGGCTTCCTTGAGCCCCCACGGAGGGGCACCCTTGGAGGGGGCATGTTGGCCATGTCAAGCCCTCCCTCCCTCTTGAGGAGTTCCTCGGAGGAGCCCATGAACCCCCTCGGCCCTGTCGGCCCCGTCGGCCGACCGACGGAGGCGGCCGACGGCGAGAGAGGGGCCGGATCCCATCCCCCTCTGTCCGCTCCTCCCACCCATCCCGCTCGCTCGCACAAGTGAGCGAGCGAGCGAGCATGCGCGTGAGGGAGGGCCAGTCGGACATCCCCCTCCTTCCTCTATTTTCTCTATTGTCCCAAATTAGGGGCAATCGAGAAAAGGTGGGACGAAAAGGAAAGAAAAGGGAGTTGAGGCATTAAAAGGGGGTGGGCTGAGGGTAAGAAGAGGGAAAAGGAAAAACAAAAAGGGGTAAGGGCAAGAGACAAAAAACATAGAGGAAAAAAATCGTACAACTACTACCGCTGTAGCAGTAGCAGCTTTCGTAGTAGCAATAGCAATGGCGGACGGAGTTGTAACCTCTACATAGTGAGGGGTAGTTGTAACTATGTTTGCAGTCTCGCCTTCCCAATCGACAGCGGACCGTCATTTGTGGCGACATCTTTTTTAGACGTGTCGTAGACCGGCGTCTCTCTGGGGTTCGTGGATTGGTCCCCGCACTTCAATCTGTAGGATCGACGGGGTATTCGGGTTTGTCCATCTTCTAAGGCTTGGTCTTCTTCCGCTTGGAGCAGCAATGGCACCTGTAGCCGACACACCTTATGTTCTTGGAGCAGTTTTGCTCCTTTAGTGACAGCAACATTAGTAATCGCAAGTGGACAGACTCCCTTCTCCGGGCGTGCTGTGGTTGTGCAGCTCGTCCCGTTTGATTACACTTGCTGATCCTGATGCCGTGACGGTGTCTCCCAGTGTCATCCTCTCCTGTGGCTTGGTGTTTACCACCAGGAGTAGGTGCCCTCGGCGCTATCCATTACCTGGTTCACGAGATGAGTGCGTAGACATCTATGCAGGCGTCTTGCGCGTTTGCCTGGTACTACTATGGTGATGGACGTCATGGTTGGCGTCCTTGTTGGACGCGCCCTCGCAGCTGGCATCCACCTTGGCTCCACCCTCGTCTGAGCATGCGTCCTCTTGATCTCATCTCCTTCATCCTCTCCTCATTTCTCATCCGATGGTGTCCCTCCAGCTCTACCTGTCGGCCAGTCCCAAGCTGCCACCATCCTCTCGATCCTCCACTCCCCTGCTACCACGACGCCACCTCCAGATGACATGTCTTCATGAATTCGTTTCAGTCGTGTGTCCCCACGACGTCAGCTTCAGTGCTCCGCACGCCGTGCTCATGCCGGTCTCAATACATCCTCCACCTCCTCAGTTTCCATTGCTGTACCTGTCGAGGGGGGATCTTGTCACCGTGCATTGCCTACTATGACTGTAGTGACAGGATCTACGCTTGCGCCGTGCCGTGGTGCCTGCGCGTCAGCTTAGGCAGATTCAGATGATACGGTGACAGTACATGATGTATAGTCTGATCCCAACATGGTGTTCATGGTGGAGACTTGCGTGTCATCGAACTGGACTTCCACGTCCGGGCTGGATCCAAATCTTCCACAGCAACAGGTTACATCAGGAGGAGCGCATGCTTGGTGTCGTGGGTGGTGCCACTCGCGGCTCCAGCCTGTGGCGGCCCGGCGATGGCACAGGAGTCCCGTACACATCAAGATGCGTCTACCAAACGTTTGGGGGAGTATGCAGCTGGCTCACACCAGTCCGGCAAAGATTGTGGTGCATGAGATATGCATGTCATCGAGGTCGACATCCACGTTGGGACAAGAGCCGGACATTCTGCAACAGTAGGTTGCATCAGGAGGAGTGCACGTCCCGCGTGCCTAGACGGTGCCACTTGTGACTCCGACCGGTAGCGGCCCGGCGGTGGCACAACAGACCTGTGTGGGTTGGAATGCCCCCTACGGGCTTCTAGGGACGTTGGTGCACGAGGCTCACACCAGCCCGGCACCGATCGTAGTACATGAGCAGAGTCGGCCGGCTATTCTTTTAGAGGCATTATTGAGAGAAGCAGTTCTGAGAGATGTCAGTGGGACATGTGCTACAGCAGACACAGCGGGCTCCACCTTCTCATCGGTGCTACCTGAGGACCAGCTTTAGCGTCAAGAGTCACCCATGTTCCCAGAGTCTACGGGTTCTTGTACACACGGCGGAGCAGCGACACACATGACGGAGTCAGATGATGGTCCTCACTCCATTATCGAGCAGGTGACAGTGACCAGTCTTTTTGGCGAGACGATGCGTGAGCGCCAACTGCCCTTGCTGGAAGCCTTGACGGGCATTGTCAAGCCGAAGTCCTGCACAGTTGTGTCCACTGCGCCGGCATTTGAGGACAGTGGAGAAGATCCAACCACGCGGATGGAGTCGACTCATCAGCAAGAGATGAGTTGTGCCCTCGCGTGTTCTCTTGGTGACCCTACTGATCACACTGACGTTGAGAGTAGCAGTACCTACACAGACGACATTTCCACGTGCTCCGAGGACTCCGACGACTCAGCCTTCTCCTTCTCTCTTGGTACACACCCGCTCATCCCTCCTTGTCTGAGAGACACGAGCTGCGGTCAGGATGCCACACCTACAGCTCCGTCCGATTGTCTAGCATCTCAGTAGGAGGATGCAGCAGCACCGGCTCCATCGTCTTCAGCAATAGAGACGCAGATGGAGCTGTACTTGCGAGTTCTGCAGCCTACGTGTGTAGCATCCAGTGGGACCAAGTTTATCATGCGCGAGGCAGACATGGGCCACCTCCACATGTCCGAGGCAAATTACACTGACCCGCACGAGCGTTCAGTGATGCTACAGTGGGAGGTGATGGCACTGCGTGAGCGACTGTCAGAGGAGGGAAGCATACTAGCTCCGAGTATGATGTCTGATGGAGGCAGTACCACATGAGAGGTGAGCATACCTTCAGTTTCCGCCATCCTCATTTCTGTCGACTCCATCATCGCTCCTCTTTGTTCAGCTGCTACCATCACGCACCTTCATCCACCCACTTCAGCTGCTCCATCGTCATCTTCGTCTGTGTATGGTGGTCCGGTTCGTCGTTCTAGCCCTCCTCCTCTAGTGGCAGTACACCATGTTATGATTTGTGACGTTCTTATACAGTCTACTATGACCACTCGGCCATGTTCATACTTGTGCAGGTCTCTGAGGCGGGCCCTGGTGACACCGGTGCGACGACTGGCGGTGGTCTACCAGCTTGGAGCTGGCCGACTACCGTTCCAGAGCCCCGGACACTGCCGGGACTCCCTGTTGTTTTCCTGCAGCTCGCAGTAGCCTTTTCAGCAGACTCGCCATGAGCCCGATTTGCATGTTTTTGTATTGCGTGTCCACCAGTTTTAGGACAGCTCTTAGACCGCCGCGTGCGACACCCGCTGTACGCCGCGGCAGGTATTTATGCCATAGACCTGTCATTTATCATCTCTCTCTGCAAATGATATTGAAGTATTCAGACACTTTTCCTTGTGTCCTCAGCCAAACTCTTGTCGTTGTATGCACGACTTGTGACTGTCGTCACCGTCTGATCAGGCACTGATGCCTGGTCAACGGGAGTGTTGCTAGGAAGCTTCCTTGCATCTTCTCATGGTATCAGAGCAGTGAGACAGTTCTCACTGAGCTACGCAGCAGAGACGTAGCAGAGCAGCAGCAGTGAGAGTCACCACTGCAGCAGATCCACTGGGCCTGTCGAAGACAACCGGTCGCCATCGACGCAGCCCACACCCATCACATGAAACCGTAGCAGCGGCGTTGCCACCGTGCCAGCAGCAGCATAGCACCAGAGCAGCAGTAGCAGCAGCAGCGGCAGCAGCAGCGTCGTAGCAGTAGCTATAGCAGCGCGTGGCGACTACAACGAGTGCAGCCATCGTCCGCAGCCGCAGCCACGGCAACAGCAGCGCAGCGGCAGCAGCGGCAGCAGCAGCAGATCAGTAGTGGTGGCGGCAAGAGCAGTGCAGCAGCAGCAACGGCAGCCGCGGCGGCAGCAGTAGAGTAGTAGCAGCTGCAACAACAGTAGCGCAGAAACAGCAGTAGCGCGCGGCGGCGGCAGCGAGCAGTAGCCGCAGCGTGCAACAGCAGCAGCAGTATTGCGCAGCCGCTGCTGCCACTGCTGCGCACGTAGCCACGTAGCTGCTGCTGTAGCTGACAGCACAACTGCAGCAGCAGCTGAGCGCAAGCTGCTGCGCAGCTTCCGCGCAGCCACCACGGAGCGGCTGCACGCTCGCGCAGAACCGCGAGAGGAAAGAAAAAAGGGGAGGAGTCGAGCTGACATCAGCATTTTTGCTTGCTGACATCATCAGGTCGTGTTGACGTCAGCAACCACCTGCTGACGTCAGCACCATACTTGGCCAAATTTTTGGCCGGACAGTCAAAAATTGCCAGCGTGTCAACTCTTCCAGAAACGCAGCCGCTTTCGCAATCTGACAAACCTGACCTGTCGACCCATACTGAGAGGCGACATGAACTCGTCTGACAAGGGGAAGGGGACAGGTGATCCCTCCTCCTCTTCTTTTGGGGTCCTGATCCCACGCTCGCAGGCCATTGAGGACCTGCGGAGCCAGCAGGATGAGATGCGTCGCCTACAACGGGAGCAGACTGATGCCATCCGCACGCTGACTGAGCTTCTGTGTGCCAAGTCCACCGTCCCACGGCAGGTTTCCGAGGGAGCTGCCGGCATCGCGGTTTCTACACAGCAGTCGGCTCAGGCACCCGTGACAGGAGCTAGACCTGACCCACCACCTCCTGACCTCCTGGATGATGATCCGTTCATGCTAGGCATGACAGGCGACTCCCCGGATCATGAGATTCGAGTTCTTCAGGAGCACCTCCGTCAGCTGCAGACGGGCACCAGATCTCCTCGGTTTCCTCCGATGCGATCGTCACCCGACTATCCCGGTGACTATCCCCTTCGAGGAGTCTTCCCAGTCCCTTGTCCTCCTCGGCCTGCGGTTGCTCTCCCCACGGAGCGGCAACCCAAGAACTTTGAGAAACCACCTCCACGGTACATCAGTGAGGACGACTTCGATTGCTGGGAGATTCTCTTTCAGGTTTTGGCTACTTCAGAGGGAGTTTGGCCCTACGACCACAGCCCGTATCAGCCTATAGACCCAGCACAGGTGCTGACAGCAGCCAGGGCGATGCGCGGACTCCTCTATGCCATGCCATGCGAGACTGTCGTCGATTTCCGCCCCTTCCTTGGCGAGGCTGGCACAGGCACCGGCACCGATCCATGCGGAGGTTGGGATCTGGCCTTATCACTGCTGGCCGCAGAGACGCACGCCACTCGTGCAGCACACATTCGTGCCTTCCACTCTCTCCGTCAGGGGCATGTAGAGCCTGTAGCCAATTACCGGCGACGCGCCATACGCATCTACACGCGCCTTGGGACCTCAGGAGGCACATAGCTATGGGCGCTCCGTACGATGATGCTCGAAGTTCGCCTTGAGTACACTGACATCTTCACACGATACAGCGACACTGTCCTCGAGCCCGTTTTAGCCACTCTGCAGCTTCTCCCCTGGGCGCATCAGCTCTTCCTCTAGGTGACTTCAGCCCGCGAGGCAGCCGTGGCCCATCAGGAGACCTCTCTTGCTGCAGCAGTCGTCACATCACCACCATCTTCCCTCCTGCAGTCTCCTTCTTCATCCTCCATCACGTCCTCATCTTCCTCCTCCTCTTCGGCCCCGCCCACACCCACTCAGACACAGGGTGTTGTAGCAGTAGCTCAGGGGAAGAAGAAGAAGGGGAAGCGTGGATCAGGTCAGTAGCAGTCATAGTAGCAGTCGTCATCCAGTGGTAGCAGTGGACGTTCTGTTCACTGCTACAACTGTGGAGGCACCTATCGCTACACCGAGTTCCAGCAGCCGCTCGACTGGGCGCGGATTACTTGTGGGCTCCTGGCTGCACACGCCCTCCGTTCCACGTCCAGCATGTCATCCTCGCCATCCTCCAGACGCGTGGCGGCCACGGCTGCAGCTGTTCCCGCTTCCTCACCGGCGAGTAGCAGCGACCCAGACCCGCGCGACCGCACCATCGCTGAGCTTCGACACCTTCTGGCGCTCGGCTTTCAGGGAGGTGTGAGTGTGTTGTCATCGTCGGGTGGTCCACAGACTGTCTGTCCGTCCGTTCCTGTGGCTCGTGACGACGCGTGTGGGGGAGCACAGTCAGCATGAGATGATGATGGGCCTAACTGCACCGATTGGGTTCATGAGTCTCATCTTTGTGCCCTGCGTCGTTCCTCCCCACTGACGGCTCAGCGTCCCTCTGATTCCGAGTGTTCCATTGCCCGTTGTACAGTGACGTCCACCAGTCGTGACTCCGGTGGCACTTGGATCATCGATACTCGTGCCACTCATCACATGACGTGTCATCGTAGTGATTTTGTTGTTCTCGGTCCTGTCACATCTGTCCGATCTGTCCGTACAGGCTCTGGTCAGTCCTTGCCAGTCCATGGTGTTGGGGTTGTATGTTTCGACAGTCCGTCTGGCCCCTTGTACCTTTCCGACGTGTTGTTTGTGCCTGATCTTGAGCTCACCATGCTTTCTGTGCATGCCTACACACTGATGGGTCTCTCTGTGGAGCATACCGCAGACTCAGCGACTGTGACTGCTACTGACACTCGCAACGTTGTCCTTCGTGCCTCAGTCGTAGATGATCTGTATCGCATCTCTCGGACCTCCTCCCCTTGCTCTCCTTCCTCCTCCGGTCAGGTCTTTGTCACCGGTATTCTGTCTCCGGAACACCAGCGGTTGCTTCATCACCGTCTGTGTCACGTGGGCTCCGATACTGTGTCGAAGCTCATTCAGACACAACTAGCTCTCGGTCTTGACGCGGATTCTTTCGAGAAGCCACCCAAGACCGACGGTCTCTTTTGCGCTCAGGGGAAGATGCACCGATACACCTACCCTGACTCTTGTTCCCGAGCGCTTCGGCCTCTCGAGTTAATTCACTCAGACCTTCTTGGTCCTCTTCCGGTCGAGTCCCTATCTGATCGGGGCCGGTATGTTCTAACTCTGACTGATGACTTTACCCGGATGCGATGGGTCAACAGCCTACGTCAAAAGAGCGACGCCGCCCTTGCGGTTCGACTCTGGCTAGTGATGGCTGAGCGTCAGTCACGTCACACGCTACATACTTTCCGCTCGGATCGCGGCAGTGAGTTCCTTGGCGAGATGGACGGATTATTTGCTGAGCACGGGATTTTTCACCAGGTCTCCGCTCCTGCTACCCCTCAGCAGAACAGTGTTTCTGAACGCTGGAACCGCACCATGGAGGATGCGGTTCGCGCTATGCGGTCTGAGTGCGGTCTCCCTGAGTCCTTTGTCTTTGAGGGCTTCGCCTACATGACTTGGGTATGGAACCACCTCCCGCACGGTCCGCTTCTGGACCATATTATGCCGTATGAGCTCTGGTTTGGACACCGTGCTGACCTTCGTCTCGCTCGTGTCTGGGGATCCCTGGCCTTTGTGTGGTACACCGAGGACCAGTAGGGGTCTAAGGTCTCACCTCGGGGCCGCTTGTATGCCTTCGTAGGTATTTCCCCGCGGTCAAAGGCTTGGTGCTTCTGGGACCCTACTCGTCGTCGCGTCATTGAGTCACGCGACGCGCTCTTTTTCGAGTCTCTCACCTACCGTGACCTGACTTCG
>SZWC01010660.1:7475-28333 GCA_023375785.1 Penium margaritaceum | reverse complement strand
ACACCGAGGACCAGTAGGGGTCTAAGGTCTCACCTCGGGGCCGCTTGTATGCCTTCGTAGGTATTTCCCCGCGGTCAAAGGCTTGGTGCTTCTGGGACCCTACTCGTCGTCGCGTCATTGAGTCACGCGACGCGCTCTTTTTCGAGTCTCTCACCTACCGTGACCTGACTTCGATCACGGCACTCTCCGCCACACATGTTCCTACCTGTGAGGGTTCTCGGCGGATGGGGGAGTCTTCTACGCCAGCGAGCACCTCTCACCGGGCTGATGTGTCCATTTGAACCCCCTTCACCTCTCGGTCTCCGGCCCTTGATGACCCGGCGATCATCGCCGTCGGTCCAGAGACCTCGCCCGTACAGCCTGTTTCACACCCCACAGGTGCCCCTGCTTCTGCGCTAGTACCTACGTCTGCTGGCACTCCTGCCTCTTCGTCTAGTCTAGTCTCGCCTACTCCCGTACCTGCGTCTGCTGGCACTCCTGCCTCTGTGTCAGTTCCAGTCTTGCCTGCTCCTGCTGTCACACCCAGTCCCGTGTCCCCCACACACGCATCTCCTCGTACGGCATCACCGGCTGACTTGCCTCAGCCCCCACTAGCTGTGGTCGTGCCTGTCCCTGAGCCAGAGGTGCGCCCCTCGAGCTCAGGTTACTCCCGTGAGCCCGGTGGCCGTCTTCGACCACTCGATTCCGGAGCTCAGCGAGCGTCGGGCCCCGCACCCAGGTGCCCCTCTCGCAGCATCGCGAGTGGTGACCCCGGCACAAAGGCCCTAGGCCTGAGTGTCCGTACTGAGCTCACAGAGGTACATCCAGCGTGCCCCGTAGGGCACGATCTCGTCACTCGCGAGTTCCATATCGCTTGTGATGTAGCAGCTGATCTTGTGGTCGTCAGGCCTAGCACCGAGACGTGTGCCCTTGCCACGCAGAGCTCTCCCTCTATGGCGCCCGACCCGGGCACCCTGAGGGAAGCCCTCTCATCACAGGATGCTGACGCTTGGCGCGCTGCCTGTGAGGATGAGCTTTGCGCTATCCGAGAGCATAGAGTCTACGAGCTTGTCGACCTTCCGCCTGGGAGGAAGGCTATTCAGGTCAAGTGGGTCTTTCGCAAGAAAGTGAAGCAGGATGGCTCACTGGAATGCTACAAGGCCCGCTTGGTCGTCAAGGGGTACTCTCAGATTGAGGGCGTCGATTACACTGACACTTTTGCCCCTGTCGGCCGCATGACCTCAGCTCGAGCTCTGTTCGGTGTAGTAGCTCAGCATGACTGGGAACTGCACCAGGTGGACGTGAACAATGCGTTCCTCCATGGCTCTCTGGATGAGGAGATTTACGGGGCTCAGCCACCAGGCTTTGAGGACGGTGACAAGGTCTGGCGCTTGCGCAAGTCCTTGTACGGCCTCAAGCAGTCTCTGCGGTGTTGGAACCGGGAGATCACCAGCACTTTGACTCGTGCGGGGTATGTACAGAGCGAGGCAGATCCCTCTCTCTTCATCCTACCGACACCCGAGCGGTTCACCGCCATCCTGGTCTATGTCGATGACCTTCTGATCGCGTCTCCCTCCCTGGAGGCCGTGAAGGAGGCCAAGGCTGTCCTTGAAACTACCTACAGGATGAAGGACCTCGGTCCTGCATCGATGTTTCTTGGTATGGAGATCGTGCGAGATCGCAGGCATCGGACACTGTTGCTGCATCAGGCCCGACACGCACGAGTCGTGGGGGAGCGTTTCAGCGATCTCCTTGGTGTAGTGCCCACCGCTTCCACACCTCTTACACCCGATGGGCAGGATGCCCTGAAGGTGGACGATCCCACACAGCTGGGGGAGACAGTGGACGTGACCTTGTACCTCCGTCTCATCGGATCTCTGATGTACCTAGCCACTACCACACGTCCTGTCATCGCTTTCGCTATCAACCTCCTCGATCAGTTTTCGCAGGCTCCACGTGCCAGAGCCCTTCACGCGGTTGTGTGAGTGGCACGGTACGTGGTCTCCATGTCGTACCTCAGACTCTGCTTTCGTCGGCAGTGTTCGATGGTCGTTGACAGCTACACTGACAGCGACTGGGCCTGGAGCCCGGATGGACGCAGCCGTACTGGCTACGTGTTCCTTCTCGGCGGTACCGCTCTGTCTTGGCGTAGCGGGAAGCAGGGATGCATCGCACGTAGCTCGTTGGAGGCAGAGGATGTTGCTTTGGGCGTAGGGGCTGCTGAGGCGGTATGGCTGCAACACCTATTTCTTGAGCTTGGTCAGCCAGTACCCGCCATTGTGCTTCATTGCGATAACCAGAGTGCTCTTGCCATTGTGGAGAACTCCGGTGTCTTTCACGCTCGCACGAAGCACATTGCGGTTGAGCATTACTTTGTGCGTGATCCGGTGAAGCGACACGTGATCTCCATCATGTGGGTTGGCACTGACATGCAGCGTGCTGATTTCTTGACGAAGGCACTGGCTCGCGGAAAGTTCCTGGTGGCCATTCGTTCTGTTGGGCTTCGCCCCATGCCTGAGGGTGGTTGAGTGTGGGATGTGTGTCCATGCCCCATCTGTTTTACACTCACTATTGTACTTGTCCCAGTGCTGCACGTGTATGGACATGCGTACCATTGGGTCATGGGGGAGTGTTGTGATTTGTGACGTTCTTGTACAGTCTACTATGACCACTCCGCCGTGTCCACACTCGTGCAGATCCCTGAGGCGGGCCCTGGTGACACCGGTGCGACGACTGGCGGCGGAATACCAGCTTGGAGCTCGCCGACTACCGTTCCAGAGCCCTGGACACTGCCGGGACTACCTCTTGTTTTTCTACAGCTTGTAGGAGCCTTTTCGGCGGACTGGCCATGAGCCCGATTTGCATATTTTTGTATTGCGTGTCCACCGTCTGATGATGGATGCATGCATGTGACCAGTCGTAGTGTCCGTCTTGTGATCCTGCACGTCTAGGTTCAGACGGCGTAGCATTCTGACATGTGTGCGCAGAGTTACGGCCAAGACAGTGATTTTGGGCCGGTTTTAGGACAGCTCTTGGACTGCCGCGTGCGACACCCGCAGTGCGCCACGACAGGTATTTATTCCACGGACCTGTCATTTGTCATCTCTCTCTGCAAATGCTATTGAAGCATTCAGACACTTTGCCTTGTGTCCCCTAGCCCATCTCTTGCCGTTGCGTGCACGACTTGTGACTGTCGTCACCGTCTGATCAGGCACTGACGCCTGGTCAACGGGAGTGTTGCTAGGAAGCTTCCTTGCATCTTCTCACACCCATGTGCTTCAGGGTGCTCTATCCCGCCTCGGAGGCCAGCTTCGCCACTTCATCCATGCCTGTGTGCTGCTCGCCCATTCCCTTTCCTCCGGCATACACAGATGCATTGCAGCAGAGAGGAGAGAGGAGAGACTGTGAGTTGGGATCCTTGGCAGTCTCACGAGGATTGGTACACTCCAGGTGATCCAGGGGTGACGTGATGATTTGTAGCCAGATAAACCACTTCGTCTTTGAGGGTGGGAGCAGATTCGTACGTGACATGGGGAACGGTTTCTATGTGATGGAGAGACCACATGATTTATCGTCCAGGATCTGTTCAACCACGGTATCAGCATCTTTATCGAGGACATCGACGCCAGTTTCATCTACCCAGGGGGAGTGTTGTGTGGACCTCGACCTGATGCGACGTTATGGGAGATGCATGGCAAGGTCCATGCTCTGCTATGAGCATACTACAGCATCCTACGTGTGACTCATGCTACGTGTCTGCACAGCTGCATGTGGATGGTAGCACTCTATTGGTCAAGACCCGGACACTTGGTGGGTTGTACCAGTGTCACGAGGAGACCATGTGATCGTGTGTCTTGGTGTGTGGCTATACTGTGTGTGGCTGGGTCGCTCATTGTGGTCGAGACTCGGATACGTGGTGAGTTGCACCCGTGTTACGAGGAGACCCCCCCATGATCCTGTGTGTTGGTTGATGATGCTATTGTGGCCGGCATACGGACACCTGTTGGATTGCTCGTAGAGGTCCAGACCCTGGCACTGGTACCGTCGGTGTCACGAGGAGACCCTCTTGCCGTCTGATATGTGTATGATGTGCATTACACTGGTTTGTGCGCGTGTGCATCACTCCTCTCATGGTCGAGACCCAGACACTTGGTAGGATGTGCCAGTGTCTAGGGAGACCTTATATGGGTAGCAGATGTGCATGTTTGTGAGTTCACTCCTGCATATTGTGGCTTGAAATACGCTGTTGTTCCGTGCCTTCGTTCACTTTTTCTGGTGTTGACGGCCATGTCAGCCAGGGGGAGTGTTGGTTTGTGTGGCTTCCACCCGTCACGACCAACGCCGATGGATTACCAATATACCCACGTTGGTGGTATATGGTAGAGGAGGGCGTGACGACACGACGGGCCTCCGGAGTGTCTCGAGAATTCTCCAGCATCTACGACAGCACCGATCAGAAGCGGTCGATGCATTCCGGCAGCCATGTTGGCTTTTGGAGAGACAGGAGAGTTTTCTCTGTGGGTTGAGACCCGCGCGTGGACTATACCGGTGCGACGAGGAGACCCGATGGCTATAGTAGTGCTTCTCATGTTCGGCAGCCGTTTGTGACGTCTGGACGTTGATTTTGAGTATTTCTAGCACTGCTTGTATTTTCTCAGTGGTCGAGACCCGGGCACTTGGAGAGCTGTTCAGATGCCTCGAGGAGACCACCTTTGTTTCTCTCGTTGTGTATGTAGTGCTTTCTCCCTGCTGACTCGATTGGGTTCAGCTGGGGTGACGGGGCCTGGTGCGGCTAGCTGCTGGTGCCCCTATATAAGCCCGCTAGGGGCTCATTTGTACTTTCTCCTTGTTTTTTCACATTATGCGTTCCAGACTTCGGCATATCTTTACCGTTTTATACTGAACTCACACTCAGAGCTCTTGTTCACGTTTGCATGGGCCTGCATGCCCTAATTAATTTCCAATTCATCTCTAGGTTCAGACTGTGTTGCGTTTGGGTACCTGTGCGCAGAGCTACGTCCAAACAATGATTCTGAGCAGGGTGCAAACTGACACTGTCGCGTGCAACACACGCTCTGCGCCTCGTCAGCTATTCATGCTGTGTGCTTGCCAGTTGTCATTTCTCTCTCTGTAATTATATTCAATTTGAGCATCCTGACACTCTTTATGTGTCCCTACCCAAACCCTTGCAGTTCCGTGCATGACTTGTGAATGTCATCACACAGTGACTCAGCGCTGAGGCTTAGTTACCTGGCAAGCGGTTAGGAAGGTTCCAGGAACCTTCTCGCTAGGAGTAGACGAGTCCCTAATGTTTCGGAGTTGGCACATGTCATTACACAAATAGCCCAACGCGTGTCGAGACCTCGATTTTCACTCCGAAGGTCGAGGGCAATTCGGCCAACTGCCCTCGCCATCTGGCGAACCTTCCCAAAAATTTGGACAACTTTGACCACCTAGGAGAATCTGCAACAGAAGTAACACAACCTTTCAGTCGACTTCTCGATGCTTCGAGACATATTTCAATATATATAGTTGCATCTCGCGTCTCTGCCGTCGATCTTCGAGGCCCTACGAATTCTTGGCGGAGCTTCTCGAATGCGACCACTAAAGACCCAACTCCACATGCGTTGCTTGACGATTGACCCAACAACCCTGACGATACCTCATTCGTAACTCCACAATTGTAAATATATGTTCGATCATTTTGAAACTTGTCATTAAATTATAGTTATCTCTTGTTATAAATTTCTCAAGTGTCCCAAATTCTTGATCGTGTTGTGCCTTGCAATGTGTACTTGTTCACCATCTACGCTCTGTTCGGCATAACACTTGCCACTAATTATTTTTTTTTCAGTCTTACCACTTCTAAAACCGCGTTATGCCCCGCAATATATACATGTTCACCTTCTACACTTCATTCGGAATAACATGAACTGGGATTTAGTGGGAATGATTGAAGAACTAAGGGTGCTTTGACGATGGTTAGCCAAAACTAGGGGCTACTTGGGAATTCCCCGTAGTAAGCCCCCCAAAAACGGTGTTGAGGTGGACGTCGTCTGACGCCATTGTTGGTAGTGAGAGAATATGTCCGTTTTATGTGGCGCATGAGACATGTATCGTATGAACCTGTTGCTCAAGGCTGCTGCTTGTCGTTTTGAACAGTCTTGCGAGGAATGTTGACCGTGGTCCCAAACGATTTTGCACATCGTGTCAGAAATTTCAGGTGGTGTAAGACGTTTTAAGGTTCCAGTTTGTAGCTACGTTCTACATCTGACGTTTCCATTCCGATAACCGTAAGGCTTCGATCGTGGATTTTCCTGTGCATGCCAGTTCCCTTCTTTGTTTGCCTCTGAGCCACCAATGAACTGCTTTGCCCTGGTTCGACGTCCATTCCTGAACCCTTTTCTTCGAACTTAGAGCTTCTAGACGTTTCGGAAATTGTAGGCCAACGCTCACGTTTTGATCGGACTCCCGAAGCCATCGTCAACCACTCCTCTTATCTTTGCTTGTGCATCAGTTGTGGCTGAGGTGTGCACCGTTGCGAGTCCGTTGTACAACTCGTTCATTGTTGATTCAGATAGTTCCCTGTGAACGCGTTGCGATTTATTACCGTGTCCAAGCTACAGCCTGTTCCCTCGCACATGCCAGCTCAATCGTGGTAGCTTCCTTGAGGCGTTCCTCGCCGGCTACATGGCATTAAAAATCGACCTTTTCCCGGAATCACGGGAAGGCTGTTTCGAGTGTTGCAATAATCGTCGAAGATGAAATGTATGAAGCGTTATAGAAAGAACCGCCACCGTTCAGAGAATAATCTCAACAAACCCATTGACGCTAATATTGACTATAGAAATTGTGACACGATGTGTTTGGAAGCCGGAGGCCTGAGCAACATTGCGAAATGAGCGGAATGCACAAATGCCACGTCTGCACCAGCCTCGGATTGGACAAAGTCGCTGTANTCACGTTTTGATCGGACTCCCGAAGCCATCGTCAACCACTCCTCTTATCTTTGCTTGTGCATCAGTTGTGGCTGAGGTGTGCACCGTTGCGAGTCCGTTGTACAACTCGTTCATTGTTGATTCAGATAGTTCCCTGTGAACGCGTTGCGATTTATTACCGTGTCCAAGCTACAGCCTGTTCCCTCGCACATGCCAGCTCAATCGTGGTAGCTTCCTTGAGGCGTTCCTCGCCGGCTACATGGCATTAAAAATCGACCTTTTCCCGGAATCACGGGAAGGCTGTTTCGAGTGTTGCAATAATCGTCGAAGATGAAATGTATGAAGCGTTATAGAAAGAACCGCCACCGTTCAGAGAATAATCTCAACAAACCCATTGACGCTAATATTGACTATAGAAATTGTGACACGATGTGTTTGGAAGCCGGAGGCCTGAGCAACATTGCGAAATGAGCGGAATGCACAAATGCCACGTCTGCACCAGCCTCGGATTGGACAAAGTCGCTGTAACAATCATTAAGGATACCTGTGGGGCTTTATGGACTATTCTTTACATCCGAAACAAAACAAAAGGACAATAGGCCGTGGCAAGGAGCAACATCCAAGAAATCTGGCTCGATGTTGTCAACATATAGCCAAGAGTTGAACAGCTTCGACAATACGTAACTCAAGAAGCTAAGGCTAATGTCCAACGTTGCGTCTCATATTCTGAAGATTTTCCAAATATAACCAATTTCCATGATAAATGAAGCGACCAGTATCATACTTTCTCTAAACTTAAGCTGAAGTTTTTTTAATTTTAAAAATTTTCATGGTAGCGTAATAAAAATAGAATAAACAATTCATATCATATTAAGAGACCTACGTGTGATGTTTCAAAATTATCCAACAAAAAAAAGGTGCTCTTATAGAATTTCAAATAAAGACTTTTTACACAATCATTGCATTATAATATTTCCAAATTTAGGACAATATTTTATCCAAAATAAACCAAATACATGAAACTCTTGAATATAAAAAGATAAAACATCATTTACCAAGATGAAGGAGCTTATGTAAACTTGGAGCTACACATGTCTTCTGACATAGAAAAAAACAATTTGTTGCATTCGCAAATCAATTGAAGATTCTCCTAAAATTTTTACTTGATGAATTGTGAATAAGATGCATTAATTTGTAAATTTATCGATGAAGTATGAATAAGATGAAATCATATGCATTCAAGTGTTAATGTACCGATAAACTATGAAAAAGTTGAAAGGTTTGACTTAAAAAAGATTTCGAAACATCAAACATCTATATGTTTTGATATTAAAAACAAATTCTTGAAAGGGTTTCACTGCTTTTCAAGTGATTTATGTCACATGAGCAAATAGAGGTAAAACAATGAGAGGCACTGGCACAAACATATGAATATTCATTACCATTTTTCTAGTAATCATGCATATGAAAAATGGGATTTAACCGTGTACAAAGTAAAAAACTAAAAGAACTCAACATCATCCTAAATATGATGCATAAAAACTGACATAAAAATGTATGAATATATGGGGTACTATATTTTTTCAAAATACTCTCAATAATAAAAAATGAAAAACTTTGTGAGTCTGTTAACATTTTTTCTCAATCATTTGATGACTGATGTTATTAAGATCGATGCGCAAAGAAAATTGACAAGGGTAATAGTTTCAGTAAACATATCACATTGGAAAAACATGGGTTATATGGAGATGATACTAATGAGAGTATTAGATGATGTGCATATCCATTCAAGTTTAAATTTCAAAGATGTGCTTCAACATTCATGTTAAAAACAAAATTTGAGGAGAAGCTTAGGAAAAAGGTATTCTTACTAGAGTGTTGGTTATGTACCTTCATACCCTTGAATGACACTTAAGTGGCATTCATTTCATGATATTATAATCTTTATGATCAAAGATGCTACAAAATTGCATTCTCAATTACATGTTTTTTGATTCCATCATTCATGTTTACTTAGTACAAAGATTATAATGTGTATATTGAGCTCATGGCCTCTTACAAAAGATACTGAAAATATCATTATCAATAAAATCTTTTGAATTATTTTCTCTAAAATCATCGTAAAAAATAATTTCAATATGTAATTTATTGTGATGGATGTAGAAACTATGTGATGGATGAGGATTTTGCGAGTTCATTGGTTTTTTTTGTAAATATGTAATGAATCTATTGAATTACTATTATGAATCTCAATACATCACAAAACATGGAGTTTTATAAATATTTTCCTTGGCAACTTGTATCATTCATAATAGAAATGTTCTTTCATTGTTTAAATAGGTAGCTTAAGTAATGAAATTATTAATCTAAGTTAGAAAATTGCTGATATTCCTTGTATTTATGTGTTCTTTGAGAAAATATGCAGTGCCTAACGTTCAACATGTTTCAGTCAAGGGAGAAGATTGAGGTTGAAATTCTATTGTAGGCACATTTGAATAAAGAATTTGAACTTTTATGGAAGAGTTGTTTAACAGAAATATTCTACTCTTTCATGATATTCATAACCTTTAATTTATGGAATAGTTCATAATTTTAATATTTTAGGGAAAACTTTTTATGTCATTTTTATGGTTATTAATAATGGTTTTGTCAAGATCCCTTATTCCCTTTTGATTCTCATCCCTTTTTATTTGGTAGTCATTTGATGAACTAAACCAAGAATAATCATTACATATGCAAACGTAGAACTGGGTATGTAATTTTTCATGGATTTCCTTAAATATTTGCTCATTTTATAATGCAATATTCTAACAAATCATTTTTAGTATTTCATCTACATTGTTTATGTTACAATCGTGACAATTATGACTAAGAAATTCACACTTCAACATTTTTGTCCTCACATTAATGGACCGACATGCGCTGACTTTGAACTTTTTACGCCATTTGGCATCGGAAATTTCAGCAAACTACCCTGACCACTGGTGTTTTCAAATGGATTTTTCTGACAACTTTGACCACTCCTTAGATTGGTTCAAAAATTTAGCACAAACCATATCGACGTTTCCATATCGTTTGGTCACTTTCTTTACTTTTTTCAAGAAGTGTTGTGGTGTTGTCCAGCCCCACCCCCACCTCTAGGTGGAGCCTCTAAAATGTGCCATTCACGGCACGACCTCGCAACGTGTCACTAGACTCAAACGTTAAATGCACAACTTATGCCATCTTCTCATAATCTACAATGTATGTATAGGCACGCCACACTCGACACTTGTCATCAAAGTACAAAGTGCGAAATACAAATGATCCACTTTTGAAACGGCCAAATTGTCTTTGGTTTTACACTTCATCCCTTGGAACAACCCACGTTTCGTTGAGTTTAAGCATTTGCATCAGAGTGTAGTGGCACTAGAGGGATAAATGACGGTTCAATTACTTCATGACAACCTCGCACGAGTCCTTAGAGTATCTCCACCAATTACAAGATCGTGGACTCGGTAACGAGAATGGTGAACAAAGCGAGCATGATTGACAACAAGGAGGAGTCCCCAACGAGTACTCAAGCAATGGCAAACCAGAAGCATTAAAAAAACGACACTTTCAAGGAAATCCAGGCGATAGCAGAAACGTTTGTGGCAAATGGTGTTAAATCTAGAAAGCCCACGACAAATTTGGTGATGGACCCCTCAGGCTCAAGAAATCCTTTGCCTTTGCCCTAGCTAATTGGATTGATTCTTAGCATGATGATAGGTACCAGCCAACAAACGCAAATTAATGAAGGCCTGTACTAGATATTATCATGACTTTAGAGCCTCAAAACCCATCTACTTCAATAGCTCAACATGGCGATGGAAGAGCTTTGAGTTTCTCGTGCATGCAAAGTAGTGCTCATTAAGAGATATCTCAAACTTTGAGTGAACCCTAAATTTGAGAAGCACTTCCTGAGTCGTTTGACCTTGCATATTCCAAGAGACGGATGGTGAGGATATTTTTGATAAGTTTGGAGTTCTAGTTCACCACTTACAACCTCGCGTAGACCTAATTTAAGTTTATGATTTGACTTGAAGGCCATCCAACGTCAGTAGAAGACTAGGTGACTACATCGATGGCTTGCATGATCGCTCTCACATTCTAAATCGTAGGCGTACTACCTCTTGAAAAGATCTATTTAAGCGACATAACTACCTCATGCCACCATAAACGTGGAGCCACTTTGTTCGTGTTACACATGCGTATGTTTAAAAAGTCAAACAAAAAGTCTAACTCACGGTATAGACTCCAACATCTTTGTCAGCAGTCAAGCGTGGTGGAGTACACTTGCCATTTCCACAAAATCATCATCTGTAGTGACCTCACCCCTGATGTAGTGTGTTTCTACTACAAAAATAGCTAAAAGGGAGATATTTGGAAAGTAATCGTGAGTTTTGACATCTAATATGACCTTCCACAAGTGACCACAATAGCTGACCATATCGACATTGTTAACTTCAAAATAAAAATGGAAGAATCAAGCACTTTGCACGCCATAACCCCAACTATTTTTATGTCGCAGGAAAGCCATAATGGACGGAAACATTGTCTTTAATGGAGATGGATGCTGTCAATCAACACAATCAGAAGCTGTGCTTGAATTGCAAAGAACCAAGTTATATTTCGTGCGACTACCTAGAGCAAAAGCACAAAGACAAAAGGGGGGAAGATTTAGAAAAGGAGTGGGTAATTGAGAAACAGCAAAGGGCACGAGTACACAACGTGGCTCATTTTTGGTCAGAGGAATGTATGTCGACCAATCTCACATGTGAATGACTCAAATCACCATAGACGAGGGTTCTTGATATCGCAAAGTTTGACGAAGATTACAAGAACAACCACTTCAGGACATTAGGACGAGTGCAATCGAGGTATTAGTATAGAAGTATCGCCACTACAGGATGGAGGAGCTTCTCATAGTTTTGATGGTTATAGTATGGTTTGGAAGCTCTGTTTGCACATCGTACTCGGAGGTTTTTAATGAAAATTTGTCGACAAATGGTTGTAGATCCATGTACTTTGCAAACCATTCATTTCACAAGTCTAAGATGTGCACGAATTAGCGATTCAAAGGTATTACCAAATGAGTAACCAAAAAAACATTCACGCATAAGATTTCGTGTAGTAGCACCATTCGCAAGTCCAATGTAGTAACAAAGCTGTCTACGTCATTATTAGTGGTAGAATGTGACACCTAGTTAGTATTGAGTGATCCATGAAGTTGCGACAAGTACCGGAAGCAGCAAAAATATTTGTGACAATAACAAAACAACTGATATACGTGGACGTGGCCAAGGAATACCTTAAATGCAAAGGTAAATCGTGGCTTTTCCTTGTGAAAGGGAAGGAAGAAAAAAAATCAAGGTTGCGAAAGTAACACCGACAAAACAACACCGCAAATGCTTGCAGTAGTGTCAAAAGAGTAGGCTGAGCTCATTAAAGAGTTTGAAGGGGTTTTTCTTGACTAACCATCCCCAAAATGACAATCGCAACGCATCAAGCATAACATAAACATGAAGCAAATTAGTAAGGAAATAGTGAAGGCAAACTATTAGTTGAGAGATCACGAGTTGATAAAACTTAAAAAGCAGTTGCATGAGGGGCTCGTGAAGGGGTTCATTTGACCGTGCACTTCACACTACGCAACACCAATTCTTAATGTAAAAATAAAAATAGGATAAATTTAGATGTGCATAGACTACAGAGCATTTAATACCATCACCATAAGCAACCTCTATCCCCTTTTGTGAGGAGATGAAATTTTTTATCAACTCGGTGGGGGCCAAATTCTAAGCAAAATTGACCTTCACAAGGGCTTTCATCAAATTCACATATCGGATGAGGAATTTGATAAGAAAACACTCTGTAATAGATATGGGTACTTTGCATTCATGGTCATGTTGTTTAAACTATTAAATGCCTCTACAAAATTAATGGCACTAATGAAGAAACATTTTTGGTAGTATCTCGATGAATTTGTTGTCGTATATCTCAACAAGATTTTGGTTTTTAGAGTCGCATTCCAAAGGAGCAGAACAAAAATTTTATGAAAGATCTGAAGGTTTGACAAAGAGTGAATTTTAAAAAAAATATTAAAGTGGAACATTGTTTGTCGTTTGATTGAGTTTTTAGATCACATCATTAGCGACAGATGGGTCAAATGGATCAAAGCAAGTGGAAGTGGTTGCTGATTGGCCGACGCCCACAAATGTTTAGGACAAGTAGCTTATTTCAGGCTTGTACAAGTATCACCCATGATTTATAAAAGAGAATGCTCGGTTGTCTATGTCTCTCCCTTATCTCACCCAGAAAACCACCAAGTGGAATTAAGGGGATACCGAAGAAGAAGCATTGAAATATTTGAGAAACCCCATAAACTCTACGCTAACCACATGATTGGCTGATCCAATGGTGCATGAAATCATGGTAACTAATGCTTTTTATTCAGCCATGAAGTCAATCTCGTCCTAGACAATGGCAATGGATAGCAAGTGGTTGCACATGTATGAAGGAAAATATGCGGGCCACAACTAGACTACGCGATACATTAGTAGTTGATGCTCGCGGTTGTGCACACATTCAACACATGTCGATGCTACTTGGAATGCTTGCTCTGATCATCGCGCCCTAAAATATCTCAAATCCTAACAAAGTCTAAAACATCAATGAACTTGATGGATGGAGTTCTTCGAGTCCAATTTTGACTACGAATCTAATTACTCGCATGTTAAAATATATAAGATGGATACTCTATGTTGATGATTAAATCTAATGTTTGTGATTTTCACGTTGTCGACCGATCGAGACCCTCATCTTCATAGGCTCTTTGCAAAGGGCTACAAAGAGTTCGGTGGATGTGAAAAACCACTTTTTCATTGAATGGCCCCTATTTTTGATGATGATTCACTTTCTTAGTCATCTTGCATCCAAATGAGGAACTAAGACACATGATATTGGAGAAGTGCCACAACACTAGACTAGGTGGACACTTTGATGGGGATAAGACTCTTAAGAAGGTGGGAAAATATTAATGATGGGACAATATTCAGACTGACATGGCAACCTTTTGTACGTCAAGGGACACGTTTCAGAGGAACAAATGTCGTTGCACGTTTCCAATGAGTCTATTACAACCCCTAACAACTGTTATGGAATCATTGATCGACATCAACACGGACTTTCTGACAGGTGTGCTTGCCACTCTTGAGGATTATGATTCCATCCTTGTTGTGGTGGACACAATTTCTAGAATTTTACACTTCTTCCCAAAAATTAACATCGTCATAGTAAAAGGAACAACACGATTGTCTATAAATATGATTTTGTAGCTGCACGGAGTGCCACGTACCATTATCAGTGACAGAGACTGTGGCTTCATTAGTCAGTTTTGATGAGAGTTGATGATACATTATGGTAGTCGGATCTAGCTACCTAAGGTGTTCCATCTTAAGATTGATGGGAAAACCAAGCAAACCAACCAAATTCTTGAACAATTTCTCTGAACTTTGTGCAAGCCACATGGCACCGATTGGGTAGCCATCTATTATCCGTAGAACGCAAATAGAACTACTCTAGTTCCACCGGTAACTAGTAAAATTCATTTCAAGGTGGTGTACAAAAACTTCCCACCTCACTCGCTAGGTAATAAAGTCAAAGCAACTTTCCTGAAGTTAACATTCACCGTTGGGACTCTGCAAGTATCTAGGAGGAAATTTACAGGATATAACCTTGTAAAGATGTAAGCAACTATGAATCGAGTATTTTAATTACATATAAGTGATGATGTGTTCAGCAATGGCAGACGCGACCTTCTTAGACCTATAAATATTTAACTCTAAGGATGGGATTTGTGAAGCTTAAACTCATGTGCTTGGGCCCGTTTGAAATAAAGAGAATGCAAACCCAAGTTGTTTCTTGACATTGTCTATTTAGGAGAATGGCGATCCACCCTACCTTCCACATTAGTAATCTCAAGCACTATTGAGATTCTAGTACAAACTTCCCTAACAGGGATGTCGCACCTTCACCACCTGTACAACTTGACTCGGATACGGAGTACGTGATTGAAGATATCTTAAGACATAGACTGCATAGAAAAATGATGAGTATGTGTTCAAATAGCATGGATACGACGCCACACATTATAGGTGGGAGCCTTACGAAAACCTCTAGGACGATGAACATCTGATTGATGGCTAATTTCATAGTCACCGGCTTACATCTACTAGATCTTTGGGATTCCTTAGTTAAAAGGATGGGAGGTGTTTTGTCCATGACATATAAGAGTCCTTGAAAGTCACGCATTGGCATTCTATGATTAAACATATGACACACCAGGCGACCACCTCTGGATATTTACGCCTTTCGGCTTAGGAAATTTTGGCCAGTTTCTCTTACCTTGGGTGTTCCGTTCCAAAATTTATTGACAAGCTCGACCACTTTATGAACGGGTGACATAAGTATTACAGACCATATCGGCGTTTCGATGTCATTCGGTCGAATTATTGATAATTGTCAAATTTCCCCAACTTCTTGGCGGATCTTCTCAAATCCGTCACTCACAATGTGACCTCACACGCGTTGCTCGACTTGAATGCCAAAATCCCGACTTATGCTTCATTCTCATTCTCGGCATTGTACATTTGTGTTTGATACATTTGACACTTTTCATCGAAGATAAATTAATTATTAATACAAATTACCATTTTTCCTAAGCACCTGAATCGTCTTTTGTCCCACACCTCATCCCTATAAACCACGTACATTCTGCTTGGCGTAACAGGTTATGAGGCATGCTGAAAAGTGAATATTTGTTTGGATTTCTTATGTGATTTAGGTTTTTGAACAGCTTTTTGTGTTTTTTGTAAGAGGAAAACATGATGCAAAGATTAAATGCTCGTTGTTCTCAGAAATTGGTGAAACACAGCTTTGAAAACGTAGTAGTATTCTCATTGTCTAGAATTCTGTATCTATCTTAATGATTCAGTTCAATGACCACTTGTCGGATGGGTTTTGTGAAAGCCTTCAATGGTACACATATGCTCCGGTTTCAGGAAGGCCATATAAGGCCCTTGGGCTCTCTGGGTGGAAATGGGTGGTAGTGCCAGAAGCGGCGCAACTGCAGCTGGCGGCTAGGATTGTGGAGGCTGTAGCCCCGTGCAACCGTCGCTTTGTTGCCGTTGCCCTCTCAAACGGCGCACGAATTTCTCTCAAATTTTAGGGCACGGCCTGGCGAGCGCCATGTCATGTCCTGGCACCACGAGGCGGATCTTTGGCGCCAACGGCATTGATGGGCTCGGGGCGATTGGTATCGCCCCTGGAGCCAGCTGTCGTCCCCACCGGCACATCTTTTCCCACTCCACCGGATTTCCAAAGAAATCCTCGGCTGCTCGTCGTCCTGCCGGCAGTCGGAGTGACTCATCTTGTAAGGGTGCGTTTGGCCTCGGCCGAAAGCCAAGACGGCCAGACGGATTCCTACTCCAGAGACGGAGAACCGAGCCGCCTGGATTAGGCTGTTGACGTGGAACTAAACACGATTGGAGCGTTTGACCGGGATCCCCGTCGATGCCTCCAGTCGCTGCATGCCAAGTATGAATCCGTGTTGCACTTTCGAGTATCCGTGAATCCGTGTCCTGGAGGCGACCGAGGCCAAACGGACCCTAAGCAGCGTCGTCGCCGGCTCCGTGGAACCCATCACGACAAGGGGGGCGCCTCGAAACTCGGCGGCGACCAGTCGTTCGCAGCCTGCTCGTACCAATTCTCGTTCTTTGGACTACTCATTTCTCTGTTCCAACAAGGTCGTACCTTCCTGCTCGCGACGAGACGAGCGCCAGATTACCCTCCGCCCCTCTCCAAGCGCGAACTTCTGTCTCTCTCGTCAAGCAGCAGCGGGCAGCTAAGGGGCTTTCATGGCGTTCGTCGACTTCCTAGACTCCTCCTCATCGGCCACCTCCAAGATGAAGTTGGATGGTCCGCGTCTCAGCTTTCGTTCAATCGCTCCCGCAGGCCGGGCGGGCGAAAGCGTCTGCGAAAGCAGTGGCTGTGGCAGCTTAGATAGCCGCGGCCGAAGTCCGTTCAGCTTCCGCAAAGCCATGCCAAAGCACAACGGCGGCGGCACTTCCGCCGATGGCGGTGCTGCCATTCCCCTCGCTCAGAGGCCCGACTCCTCGGCAGAAGAAAATGGCAGCAGCGGCCGCGGAAGCAGCACCTGCGACGTGGGCATCGGCGTTGACATCGGCAGCAGCAGGGCTGGGTCAAGCCTGGCCGCTACCGGCTCTCCCCCTCGCCAGTCGCGTGAGATCTCCCCCCAGTCGGTCCTGGACGTGGCCAAGGTTAGCCCGTTCCACCCCTCCAGAGCGGCCCTCCCCTCCTCCCCCGGCAACAGCGGCACGCTCCGCGCCGCCATCCCGCGCTCCTCCTCACCCTGCAGACCATCTGGCAGCGCGGATGTTGGCCGACCGCCTCTCTCTTCGGGTCGTTCATCTCCCTCGTATGGGTCCCCGGCCGACTCCCCTCAGAGGAGTAGGGTCGGTAACCCTGCCTCCACGTCTGCCGCCGCGCCTCGCGACGCCGCTGTCGCTGTTGCTGCGTCTCGCGGTGACGTCCTCTCTGCCGTGCCGCGCAAACTCATGGGCACGGACAGCTCGTGCCATCTGCGCCACTCCTTCGAGATGCGCAAGGGCATGGACACCTCCTCCTCGAGCAGCTCGAGGGAAGATTCCTCCTCCGCCCTCGGCGCGCCATCCTCCTCGAAGTTTCACGATCTCCTGGCTGCGTCATCCGAAGAAGACCTCGCAAACGACGAGGCGCTTGGCGCCTTTCTCAACAAGGCCAACGCCGCAGCGCGCACGCGGCGCCGGCACGCGGGAGAATCCACGTCTTACGCGGAGCAGTTCCTGTCCGCGGGGCCCACGCGGCGCGGCCGTCGCGTGAGCTGCGACTCAAATGTGTGTGAGATGCGGCCGCACGTGGACGCGCTCCGGGGCGGGCTGACCAGCGGCGGCCCGGGCGCGGCGGGCGACGCGAGGGCCGTGGCGGCGCGCCGTGCGGCCGCCAAAGCCATTCGCACCGCGCTCAAAGATGGCCCTGAGAACCGCATGCGGCTCGTGGGCGCCGGTGGCGTCCTGCCCCTATCGCTGTGCCTCAAATCGCCCGACGCCGAGACCGTGGAGCACGCGGCAGCCGCCCTCTTGCACCTGTCTCTTTCCTCCGACACCGCCGGGGAGGTGATGGCGGCGGGGGCGCTGCGGAGCTTGGTGGAGGTGCTTGATCATGACAAGTCGTCTGCGCGGGTCAACGAAGCCGGGCAGAGCAACGCCGCGGCATGCCTCTTCGCGCTGTCGCAGAACGAAGAGTACCGGCGCCTGGTGTACGCCGCCGGTGTGATCCCCCACCTGGTGGCATTCCAGAAGAGGGCCACCACCGCCCGGGCGAAGAAAGACGCATGCCTGTCTCTGTTCAATATGGTGATGGTGGCCAAGGGAGCGGAGGACATGGTGGCCGAAGGGGTGGTCGACCGGACCGTCGAGATTCTGGAGGAGGCGGAGGAGGGCGTGGAAGAGAAGGCTGCTGCTCTGCTCGGCGGGCTGGCGAAGACCCCGGCCGGCGCGGAGGCGATCAAGGAGGTGGAGGAGGACGCGCTGTACGCGCTCGTGGACACGCTCGAGGGCGGAAGTCCCGCGGCAGCAGAGCATGCGGCGACGGTGCTCCACCGCCTCAGTTCTGTGTACCCGGACGTCATCCCCAAGGTGTTGGCGGAGGGGTGTCTCCCTCCCCTCGTGCGCCTCGCCAGTCAGAGCAAGAAGTCGGCGGACTCGCGGCTCCTGCTCATGCTGCTGAGGGATTATTGTGCCAAGAAGGCTAAGGCGGAGGCCGAGGCGAGGGAAAAGGACAAGCTGAAGAGGGTGCGATCGACTCAGTCGTTTGCTCGGTCGCCGTCGCCCCTCCGTGCCATGCTGTCGTCGACGGGGTCAGGGTCCAACTCTCCGGATCTGCGGCGAGGCTCGTTCAGTTTCGACAGGAGCATGCTGTCTCGAGGGTGGTCGGGGGAGTGCAGGAAGAAGCACAGCTGCGAGGGCACGGGCAGCCCTCTGAGGGACTGCTCGTGAGTGCATCGCGCGCTGGATCCTTTTTTTTTGTATTTGCAACAACTGCGCCTGCTTTGGTCTTCTTTTGTCGCAGCGGGCTGTATTGGTCTGCTGCATGTCGTGGGTTTGCCCTGCCTCTCCAGCTCGACACTTGGGCTGTGCTCTAAGCCTGCTGCTGCCCAAGTCTGCTACACACCTCCGGGTCAGTTGCCCTTGCATGCATACCGCGCTACATTCTTCTCTGTCTATGATGCATTGACTCCAAAGTGTATGCTACCGACCATGAAATGTCACAATGTGTGGTAGAACTTTAGCTGCTCAAAACTCCTGTGCCTTGATTTTTTAAGGACTTCACAGATCAAAACACTTGCCAGTGAACCCCATACCTTACTCCTGCTTACAAGGTACTAAAGTTGATCTGTCTAGTCTGTTTCCGCTCCTAACCCATTTCGACCTTGTTTTCCATTGGTTATCCCCAAACTTCAGTCAGTGTCTGGGACACATCATGTGCTTGCAACAGTACACATGCACATACAGACACTTAAGCGCATAGTGCATCCGTGTCAATGTCCACGTGTATCCTAGAACACATCCAAATATGTGCACTCGCTTCTGCATGTGTATCCACATGTGTCTACATGTAAAGATGCATAGTATTCTACAGCAATCATTCAGAAGAAAAATGATAACCTGTCTTTTGTATTTGGCCAGTTCACCTTCAGGGCCTCAGTTAATACAGCGGTTCCACATTGCAGCCCGTTTCGCTCCTTCAACAACCAAGGGGCCCGGAACGGCCTTTCTGAACAACCGGGGAGCCCTGCCGTTAAGTCTCAGCGACGGCAGGGCCCCTCGTAGCGACGGTGGATCCGAGTCGACTCAACGGATCGGATGCGTGTGTAAGCTGCTGTGCTAGACAAGTAAGCAGCAGCTGGGGTAATGCTAGGAAGACACCAAGCAAGTGACGGTGTTAACGTGGAAGTTTTTAAGTAAGTGAGTGAGAACAAAACACACACGACGGGTAACAAGCAACGAAGTGGTAGCCGTCGGGTGGGGGGGGGGAGCGAGCGAGCGAGCAGCGAGCTCGATCTCGCACGCTCTCTCCCAAGTTCACTGAACTGAACTAAACTACCCACTAAAAGTTGCAACCTCTCAACTAGGTCACTGGAGGGAAGACATGCCAAAGTGTTGTGATTTGTGCCGTTTCTGTACAGTTTACTGTGACCACTCGGCCGTGTCCATACTCGTGCAGATCCCTGAGGCAGGCGGTCCTGGTGACACCGGCGCGACGACAGGCGGCGGCCTACCCGTCTGGAGCTGACCGACTACTGTTCCAGAGCCCCAGATGTCACCGGGACTCCTTGCTGTGCCTTCTACGTCTTGCAGGCGCCTTTCGGCGGACTGGGCATGAGACCCATTTGCATGTTTTTGCATTATATACTCGCTGTCAGTCGATGGATGCATGCATGTGACCAGTCATTGCGTGCGTCTTTTGATTCTGCACGTCTAGGTTCAGACGGCGCAGGATTCTGACATGTGTGCGTAGAGTTATGGCCAAAACAGTGGTTTTGGGCCGGTTTTAGGACAGTTCTTGGACTGCCGCGTGCGACACCCGCTGTGCGCCGCGGCAGGTACTTATGCCCTGGACCTGTCATTTGTCATTTCTCTCTGCATTTACTAAGCTATTGAAGCTTATGAGACTTTGCGCGTCTCCCTAGCCTGATCCTTGCTGTTTCTTGCACCTGCCTGCTTGCTAGTGCATCAGCTGACTGGACAGTGTCGCCACGTCAGCAGCAGCAAGGCTAGGAAGCTTCCTAGCAGTTTCTCA
>SZWC01010659.1:39805-44805 GCA_023375785.1 Penium margaritaceum | reverse complement strand
GTGAGCCTTGCATTTTGGACAAGGCGCGGCGCAAACCGTTCAACGAGAACGTGAATCGCGCCTCGGACCTGCTGGAGGTCGTGCACAGCAACGTGTGCGGACCATTCAAGACGGCGTCAAAGAGCTGCGCGCGTTACTTTGACACCTTCATTGATGACTACAGCAGAAAAATCTTCGTGTACTTCATGAAGCGGAAAGGTCCTGGACCGGCTGAAGGAGTATGTCGCCGAAGTGGAGAGGCAGACTGACCGGAAGGTCATAGCGCTACGCATTGACAACAGCGGAGAGTACGTGGGCTGTAGCGGGTAGATGAAGCAGCAGGGCATAAAATGGCAACAAACTACGCCGTATTCGCCTCGGTCAAATGGCGTGGCGGAGCGGGCGAACCAGACGCTGCTGAACATGGTACAGACCATGTTGGTGGATTGAGGCATTACTGCGAAGCTTCTGGGAGGAAGCTGTACATACGGCGAGCTACACCATCAACCTCACTCCTACAGCGGTGCTGAAGGGGAAGAGCGGCTGGAAGACGCCGCAAGAGGTTTGGAGCGGGCGCAAGCCAAGTGTGGCACACCTGAAAGTGTTCGGGTGCAAGGCGCACGCGGTGGTGCAGGCTGCGTAGAGGCGTGACAGCAAGCTGGAGCCGCGGGCAAATTCGTATCTCTTCCTTGGCTACGAGAGCGCGCATAAGGCGTACCGGCTCTACGACATGCGCAAGGAGGAGGTAATCCACAGCCAAGACGTCGAGTTCGACGAGCAGTAGAGCTTCATAAGCAGCAACGACGTGGACGTGGTGGACTCCCCAAAGACGGGGGAGTGGTTCCAGCTCCTTGACTACGAGAAGGAGCCGGCGGACGCCGAAGTTGAGGATGCGGCATCAGAGCGCGAAGGTGCACCAGCGGTGGCAGCCGACGCGGAGGACTACGATGACGATCAAGCTGATGAGGAGATCCACCGGAAGGATCCGGCGGAGGAGGCACCGAGGGTGCCAAGGCGCGCACTCCCGACAGAGTGTGCATCGGGCGTCGGTGGAAAATCCACCGGACGAGCCAGTCGTTCGGGCGATATTTCGCCAGAACGAGAGAGATCCTTGGGGAGCCGTCCGGTCGATGATTCACCGAAGCGTGCTGAGTCGGAGGGATCGCAGTAGAGCGACGATGCGCCACCAAAACCACCGCGCCGCAGCGGGAGGCAGCGAAAAGCAGGGAAGCGCTTCGACACAAGCACCAGTCGATGGATTGGCATGACGCGGTGCATGCTGGCTGCATCAACGGAGCCGACTACTGTGCAAGAGGCGCTTGCGCGGCCCGAAGGGGATCAGTGGGATGCAGCCATCAAATCAGAGCTGGCGTCCATCACGGAAAACGATACGTGGGAGCTGGTTGACAGGCCGAAAGATGCCAAGGTCATCGGCTCAAAGTGGGTCTTCAAACCAAGTTCACAAAGGAAGGTGTGGTTGACAAGTACAAGGAGCGGCTGGTGGCGAAAGGTTACGCACAGCGTAAGGGGGAGCACTACGATGAGACGTTTGCTCCCATCGCCAAGTTCACAAGCATCCCGGCGATCCTTGCAGTGGCGGCCACGAAGGACATGGAGCTCCACCAAATGGACGTAAAGACAGCCTTCCTTAACGGCATCATAGACAAAGAAATCTACATGGAGGTGCCAGAGGGGGTGGAGGCGCCGGAGGGCAAGGTGTGTAAGCCGCGGAAGTCCTTGTATGGGCTAAAACAGTCGTCCAGATGCTGGTACCAACAGATGGACAGCTTCACGGCACAACTCGGCTTCAAGCACTGTGAGGCGGATCACAGCGTGTACGTGCGGTGCGAAAAACAGCTCCATCAGATCGTCGCACTCTATGTGGACGACCTGATTTTGTGCTCGACGGATCTGCCAAGCCTGCAGCGGCTGAAAGAGCAGCAGAGCAGCAGATTCCAGATGTCGGACATGGGGGAGCTGGAGTACTACCTTGGGGTGAGCATTACGCGGAACCGGAGGGCGCGCACGCTTGAGCTGGGATAGGCCAAATACGTGGCCGAGGTGCTGAAGCGGTACGGCATGGAGGAGTGCAAACCAGTTGGCAGTCCGGTCTCCACAACCTGTGAACTGAGTGCGGCAATGGCGCCGCAGACAAAAGAAGAGCGGGAGGATATGGCAGGGGTGCCCTACCAATCGGCGGTGGGCAGCCTCATGTACGCCATGGTGGCGACTCGACCGGACCTGGCCTACGCGGTGGGCCAAGTGAGCAGGTGCGTGCCCGATCCAGGGCCACTACACTGGCAGGCGGTCAAGCACATCCTCCGCTACCTGCAGGCGACGCGACATGCGTGCTTGAGATTCGACGGCAAGGGACGGGCGGACCCTTTGCGTCTGGTCTGCTACACGGATGCAGACTACGCTGGCGATGTGGAAAAGCGGAAGTCCACATCCGGCTACGTGTTCTTCCTCGCTGGTGCAGCGGTCTCGTGGTGCAGCAGAAACCAAGACTGTGTCGCCACCTCCACAGTGGAAGTAGAGTACATCGCGCTGGCCGAGGCGGTCAAGGAGGTGGTGTGGCTCCGCAGGTTGCTGGGGGAGCTGTGCGTGCCGCAGCAGGAGCCTACGGTGGTGCAAGAGGACAACACCAGCTCAATCTCGCTGACCAACAACCCGACGCAGCACAGGAGGACAAAGCACATTGACGTGCATTATCATTACGCATGGGACATGGTTGAAAAGGGGCAGGTGGTGCTGCAACACTGCAGCAGGCACAACATGCTTGCGGATTGCTTGACCAAAGCGCAACCCGTGGACCGGCACGCATTGAGCGTGGCCGGACTTGGGATGACCAGCTATGATGGGCTAGAGGGTGCAACGGAAGATGATTGAGAGCAGGCAGGAGCAGCGGGCATGGCAGGTGCAAGGGGGAGAATGTTGTAGATTTGCCCCTTAGCATGCCCAAGTGCGGCGTCGGGAGGCGCCGACGAGCCGCCAGAGAGAGGAAACTCCTCGTCAAAAAATCTGGTGACTCGAGGATTGCTCGGATCCTAAAATGGAGGATTCTCCCTGAAATTTGACAAGTTACTGAATCCGGTGGAAGTTGTTTCACCGGAATCGGACTAGTAACGAGGGAGGTATGGGCTTCCAAAGTTGGGGTGTGCGCGGTGGTTCTGGGAGCCGGCCGCGGTTCGACTTCCAGTGAATAATTGACCGGAACGAGTAACAAAATGCCATCTGGGGATTTTACTCCAGAAGATCTGCCGAGGCGTCCGGTGGATGATCCGCCGGATTTCAGGAGTGCAGTTTGTTACTGAGGGACTTAGCCAAAATCCTGGCTCGGAGTCCGAAACTCAGTAGTACAGTTTGTTACTTGAGGACTTAGTCAAAATTCCAACAGGAGGTCTGCGAACAGGTTTCGACCCACATCAATTCCCATCACCAAACTCGATGATTAACTCATCGGAACAGACCCCAAAGGCGCGAGGGGTGCCGCCACTACGTGAGGGACATCTGCGCCTCCGGAATGGCGTTTTGATGGGTCCTTGATGTGTGTGGGCGCCTCGGCGGGCGACGTGGTGCGCGCCGCCGACTGAGCGGCTGATTTGGGGTGCTGTGCTTCCGATGACGTAGCGGGAGCTACGTTGATATGAATCGCACACGGTTTGGTGCGTTGGAGAGCTCACGACTAGCCCTACAAATGTTTAGATCATGTCCATGTTCAAAAACTAATGCAAAATCATGTTAATCCCTTCGCAAAAGTGACTGTCTCACAATTGTCTTCCACTTCCAGCAACATAGCGTGATGCGACTAGAAAGCTCACGCTTAGACTCAGAACCTGCACAAAAGTAGCCGTGAATGAAGTAGACCCGTCGGGGCACGTTGGAACCGCACCCCGGTTTTGCCGACAAAGACAGACAAACGGACAAACAGAGAGACGGCCAAATAGACAGACAGACAGACAAACAGACAGACAGACAGACAGATAGACAGACAGACAGACAGACAGACAGACAGACAGACAGACAGACAGACAGACGGACAGACAGACAGACAAATCGACAGATAGACAGACAGGGAGGCAGACACACAGACAGGCAGACAGGCAGACACAAAGACAGACAGACAAACAGACAAGTAGGCAGACAGACAGAAAGAAAGACAGACAAGTATACAGACAGATAGAAAAAGAGACAGGCAGAAAGACAGACAAAGATACAGACAGACAAACAGATAGAGAGACAGAAAAACAGATAGACAGACAAATTGCAAGACAGACAGACAGATTGACAGAAAGACAGACAGGCAGACAGATAGACAGGCAGACAGACAGACAGACAGTTCCTTTTGACCTCTGATCCTTCTAGAATCCTTCTTTTAATCGATATCAACTTTATCCAAGCTTTTGGCTTCATCACCACCAACATTGTGTGTGTCCCTCCTTCCCCCAAAACAGCACACTATCACCCCTCTGCACAAATAATGTCAACAAGTGGAGGTATCGATGCAGTCACTGACATAGTGCTACTTCACACCTCCATACCCTAGCGCTGTCAATGTTTAGTGCTGGCATCAGACCAGAAAATAAAGAAAAACAGGCTAGCAAACTGATTGACAGAAATATAAAGGGACAAAGCAGACAGAAACATATCCAGATAGACAGATAGATAGATAGCGAGATAGACAACCAGACAGACAGATAGACGGACAGACAGACAGACAGATGAACGGACAGACAGACAGACAGACAGACAAACAGACAGACAGACAGATAAACAGAGAGACAGACAGACAGAGAGACAGAAATACAGACAGACAGACTGACTGAACAAAATACAGACAGACAGACAAAAAGACAGAAAAACAGATAGACAAACATACAGGCAGACAGATAGACAGATTGCTGGACAGACAGACAGACAGACAGACAGACAGACAGACAGACAGACAGACAGACAGACAGACAGACAGACAGACAGACAGACAGACAGACAGACAGACAGACAGACAGACAGACAGGCAG
>SZWC01010659.1:0-14680 GCA_023375785.1 Penium margaritaceum | reverse complement strand
CTTACTGTGGCTGAAGCGCTGGCAAGGCCCGATGCGGCCAAGTGGAAGGAGGCGGTGGACAGCGAGCTCGCGTCCATCGAAGAAAATGGCACATGGGTGCTGGTGGACAGACCCGCTAACGCTCACGTGGTGGGCTCAAAGTGGGTGCTCAGGTTGAAGCGGAAGCAAGATGATAGCATCGACAAGTACAAGGCAAGGGTCGTGGCGAAAGGGTTCTCACAGCGCGCAGGTTCTGAGTACGATGAGACCTTCGCACCGGTCGTCACGTTTGCCTCCATCAGGTCCCTGCTTGCTGTCGCTGCCGCCAAAGACCTTGAGATCCACCAGATGGATGTGAAGACAGCCTTCCTTTATGGGAAGCTCAACAAGGAGGTGCTAATGGAGGTACCGGAAGGTGTCAAAGCACCCGAGGATAAGGTGTGCAAGCTGGTGAAGGCGTTGTACGGACTGAAACAGGCCCCACGGATCTGGTACAAGGAGATGGACAGCTTCATGGCTGAGATCTCCTTCGCACATTGCAAAAATGACCCTAGCGTCTATGTGCTGGAGGACGAACGTGGCTTGCTACTTGTGGCGTTGTACGTGGATGAACTAATCATGTGTTCTTCCTCGCAGGAGGCCCTCACGGACCTCAAGAAAAATCTGGCCAGCAGATTTAAGATGAGGGACATGGGACCTCTCGAGTACTACCTCGGGATTGCTGTTCACCGCAACCGCAAAGCAGGCACCATCGAGCTCAACCAGACCAAGTACATCATGGACATCTTGAAGCGCTACAACATGGAGGACTACAAGCCCGTCAGCACCCCCGTGCCCTCCGACTGCAAGCTCTCCTCCTCTATGTCACCAAGCAACGAGGCAGACCGGCGGGAGATGCAAAACATTCCATACCAGTCCGCCGTTGGAAGCCTCATGTATGCAATGGTGGGAACACGACCTGACATTGCTTTTGCAGTGGGTCAGGTAAGCAGGTTTGTGGCCAACCCTGGGTCAGAACATTGGCAAGTCGTGAAGCGGATTTTTTGCTACCTCAAAAAGACTCGGCACGTCGGACTCCGGTTTGGAGGTCTAGAAGGATCAGACTTGCTGCGGCTGACATGCTACACTGACGCGGACTGGGGAGGACGGATTGATGACAGGAAGTCCACCTCAGGGTTTGTTTGTCTTCTCAACGGTGGTGCGGTCTCGTGGGCAAGCAGGAAGCAGGACTGCGTCTCGCTTTCTACTGCTGAGGCGGAGTACATTGCACTCTCCGAAGTGTGCAAGGAAACACAGTGGCTTCGCAGTTTGCTTGATGAGATCAAGGCACCACAAGAGGAGGCAACGGTCATCCGCATCGACAACCAAAGTGCCATGGCTATGGCAGAGGACGACATGATCTCCCGGCGTACAAAGCACATCGATATTCGGTACCACTACTCACGTGACCTTATCGCCAAGGGTGTCGTGGAACTGGAGCACGTCGCAACCAAGAAAATGCTTGCGGACTNCTGAAACAGGCCCCACGGATCTGGTACAAGGAGATGGACAGCTTCATGGCTGAGATCTCCTTCGCACATTGCAAAAATGACCCTAGCGTCTATGTGCGGGAGGACGAACGTGGCTTGCTACTTGTGGCGTTGTACGTGGATGATCTTATCATGTGTTCTTCCTCGCAGGAGGCCCTCACGGACCTCAAGAAAAATCTGGCCAGCAGATTTAAGATGAAGGACATGGGACCTCTCGAGTACTACCTCGGGATTGCTGTTCACCGCAACCGCAAAGCAGGCACCATCGAGCTCAACCAGACCAAGTACATCATGGACATCTTGAAGCGCTACAACATGGAGGACTGCAAGCCCGTCAGCACCCCCATGCCCTCCGACTGCAAGCTCTCCTCCTCCATGTCACCAAGCAACGAGGCAGACCGGCGGGAGATGCAAAACATTCCATACCAGTCCGCCGTTGGAAGCCTCATGTATGCAATGGTGGGAACACGACCTGACATTGCTTTTGCAGTGGGTCAGGTGAGCAGGTTTGTGGCCAGCCCTGGGCCAGAACATTGGCAAGTCGTGAAGCGGATTTTTCGCTACCTCAAAAAGACTCGGCACGTCGGACTCCGGTTTGGAGGTCTAGAAGGATCAGACTTGCTACGGCTGACATGCTACACTGACGCAGACTGGGGAGGACGGATTGATGACAGGAAGTCCACCTCAGGGTTCGTTTGTCTTCTCAACGGTGGTGCGGTCTCGTGGGCAAGCAGGAAGCAGGACTGCGTCTCGCTTTCTACTGCTGAGGCGGAGTACATTGCACTCTCCAAAGTGTGCAAGGAAACACAGTGGCTTTGCAGTTTGCTTGATGAGATCAAGGCACCACAAGAGGAGGCAACGGTCATCCGCATNGGACGACATGATCTCCCGGCGTACAAAGCACATCGATATTCGGTACCACTACTCACGTGACCTTATCGCCAAGGGTGTCGTGGAACTGGAGCACGTCGCAACCAAGAAAATGCTTGCGGACTTCTTGACAAAGCCGCTAGACAGTGATTTGCATGTTGCAGGTGCTCGAGGAGTCGGCATGGTGGATACAAGAGATGAGAACTAAAGACCAAAAAAAAAAAAATACTGACATGCACAAACACAACCTAGAGCTACAGGTTCATGCCAAAGAAAACTACCACAGCAGGTGGCCTACGGTGCAAGGGAGAGATTGTTGTTCTTCTATGCCCCATGGCCACTGCTATGGGTTGACGGACAGGTTGGGCATGCACTGCTCCCTTGGAGTAAGTCCCCCAAACCTTGTTTGTGGTGCAAGTCCAAGCGAGACACCAGAAGTGTAGCGCAACGGATAGCATGTTGGANACCCCAAAAGTGTCACTACCCACACACCTTAGAAGCCAGGCCTAGGACTATATGTACCAGGCTCATTCCTCATTCTAATTACACAATCTGGCCTTAGATGCTCCTCACAGAGTTGTCCAACTAAGGAACAGTACAAAGAAGACACTGGTTGGTCTAAGCCCCAGGAGTTAGTCTTTGACTAGCACCTCGCGCGAAAGTGACCAAGTGTTAAGTGGACACAGTTGCTAGCAAGTGATTGCCTAGGAACTGCTCAGTGTGGAACCGTGATCCTGAGGGTGATATCTTCTCCTAGCTGAAATGCTAGGAGCGGACGGCAGGTGCTATTGTGTCGGCCCTGTTTTCTAGTCCGTTTGTCTCAGGCCGGTTGACAGGATTTGGGGGCATCTGGGCCATTTTCTGCTTTTCGGAAATCGAGGTCGCGGTCAAGCTCACCTCCGCTCGACCGCCGATGCGAGGAGGAGGAGGAGGAGCGAGCGCACGAGCGAGTGCCGGCGTGGAGTTCACGCTGGCGCTAAGGTCCTGTTTCGCGCAAACCCGCACGCGGCGTTCCGAACACGCCACGCGGGGGTGGCTCCCCTCTCGACGGGTAGCATAACGGCGACGCTACCCGCCGAGGGGTCGTTTTCGACGGACGGCCCCGGCAACGGACGCGGTCAACGGCGGCAGTAAAACCGGTGACTGCGACCGTGCGACGGTCACAGTTCTCCGGTGGCGTGTACAACAGGACGACCGCACCCACCGCCGAGATGCAAACGAGACCAACGCGGCTCGCCAAGAGAGAAGACAGACCTTCAATCTCGACGATCGACGGCCAAGCATTTCTCGCACTAGGCATTAGGTGCAAGTAGAGCACCAGGTTCAGGTGCAAGCAGAGCACCGAGTTCAGGTACAAGTAGCTTGTCGTAGCAAGCTAGGAAAGCAGTAGGCTGAGGCCTGGGCTAGCCATCCGGACAGTATAAATACCATGTACTCAGTTCAATTGAATTAACCTGTATTCTCCAGCTCTGGCTTCCAGACATCTCCAAGTCTATCTTTCCACTGCGACTGTACCTTCCACACACAAAGGCTAAATCTCCAGAGAGCACCCACTCTCACATGTACCCTGCATGGAACCAATCATAGTTCTTGCCTATTAGACTCCTCATAGAGTGTCCAACCAAGGGTAGACAGTAAAGACCTTCGTGCGACTTCGTCGGGTTGCAAAACTGAATGAACCTAAAGTGTGGATCCCTCGTTCAAGGGTGACATGTTATCTTGGTTACAATACCAAGAGCTCTCGGCGGCCTCCCATGTCGGGACCCGTTTTCTAGACTATTGCTATCCGGCACATTGTCAAAGGGTTATGGGGCGACAATTCAGGTTCTAAGGCACACTTCCAAGACCAACTCGCATGTGGTCTTGCAGAGCACATAGGTACAATAAGGAAATGAAGATCGGACGGCTCCATCTGCTCCATCGGCTCCATCGGCTTCCTTAGGTAGGGTGCACGCACGAGGCGGACTAGGGGACGAAGAATAGCTCTGTCCATGTTGGACAAGACCCTTTAGCCCGGAAGGGATAATGCTCTACCCTTTTAGAAGGTGGTACGGCCTGGACTCCATTTCTTACGACAATACCATCACCTTAGGCGATCATCAGCGAGAGGGGTATGCAACGGAATCAACTGCACCTTTGACAACGGTCGCAGTCAGTAGCCTCATGAGCCTCATTGACCTCAACAAAGCAGAGTAGCAGCAAGGCAAAGAAGGCAAGCAACCGCCAAAAATGGCGGATTCGACTCAAGCCTGCCTCGAGGCGGGTATGTCCAATTTTTTTGGGACAGGTTTTCCCTTGTGGAAATGGCAGTTTGAGATTATCACCGTGTGTTGCTATCTTAAGATCCTAAGAGGGATCAAGATAGCACCCGCCGATGTGACAATGGCTATGCCTGCAGCTATCCTTGCAGCATGGATGATGAAAAAAAACATGGCTCTTGCCATACTTGTGACGAAAACCAACAAGACTCAACACTCCCACATCACAGGATGCACATCGGCCATCGAGGCCTACAACAAACTCTCAGGGGTGCATCAATCAAACGCCCTCGCAAACCAACTCTTCATCTTCCAAAGGTTGATTTCGATGAGGATGAGTGAAGAAGAATCGATACGTGCATTTCTGCTGTTGTTCAACAACGTGCTACAAGAGGTCCAGCAAATGGAATGGAATCTCGAATCCAACATGCGTACCATGATCAATCTGATGGCGTTACCAAAAGGTTGGGGGTCCTTGATCACCGTATTTGGCGGTTGGGAGGAAGTAGATCTGATGTATGAGGCTGTCGCTGAACACGTCCACAACGAGTCCATACGACGTAGTGGCAGTGAGGCAGACATTTTATTTATTGTCAACTTGATAAATTTTCAATACCTACTGTCAATTATTCTGAAAAACCTTACATTGTAGGAAACTAGTGTTCCAAGGAAACACAACCATCTTCATGAAATAAGACATACCTCCATTAAGAGGCTCCATAATACAATGTAAATCAAAATTGTCTTACTCGTTACGCTTTTCATCTATGACTGATGGTGTTTTCCATTTTGTCTTACAATAGTTGGATACATGACAACAAAAACCAAACTTTCAAAATCAAATCAAAGTGTAAACCCTCATGCAAGTGTAAGATGATTTTGTTCCATAATCTTGTTTAGCTCATCCTTTGATTTTCAATTTAGTCAAAGAGAATCTTGAGATATTCATTTATAAAAGAACATAAAGATCTATGATGACATGAAATCCAAGGAATGTATTACTCAATTTCTTAGCGTTGAAGAATTCTAAAGCAGTTTAGGTTCTATGTTCCATTTCATCACTTTGCCTAGACTAAGATTACATCCCACATTGGCCGGTCCATCTTCCATCCCTTCCACTCATCCGTCCGTTCTTCTCACATTTCCCTCATCACTCTGTTACTCCCTCCCCATCTTCCTCCTTCCCTTACTCTAGCCTAGTCCCCCTCCATTCCTACCTCCCCAACTACCTCCCTCCCTTCCTCCCCCTCCAGTCTCTCTCCAACCTCCCAATGTTACCCTCCCTCCTCCATTACCTTTTCTCTCATCTCTTGTCTCTCTATCTTTCTCTCTCCTTCTCCCTCCCTCTCTCCCTCCCTCCCTTCATCTCTCTGGCTAAATCTCTCTCTCTCTCTCTCTCTCAACCCCTCTCCCTCTCTCTCCATCTCTCTCCTTTTCTCCCTCTCTCTCCCCCTTCATCTCTATCTCTTTATATATTTCTCTGTATTTCTTTCCATATATCCCTCTCTTGTAATCTCTCCATCACTTTATATCTCTCTCAATCTTTCTCTACCTCTCTTTTACCTATCTCCTTCTCTCCTACTCACCCTCCCTTTCTCCCTCCATCCATCCATCCCATCCTCCTCCCTTGTCGCTTTTCTGCACTCCCCCCATCGTTGCTCCATTCCTTTGCCCCTCTCTTATCCATTTTTCCATTCCTTTGTTCATCCATCCCACTATCCCTCCCCTCTTATGGTCTATTTATCCCTAAATTCCTCCCTCAATCAGTTTCTTTGGCCCTCCCACCCTCAATACATCCATTTCTTCCTTCCCTCCTATCTTTACCCCTCAACCCATCCATCCATCCTTCCATGCCTCCCTCCACTCGTCTATTCCATGTGACAGTCCGTCCTTCCATTTTGCTCATCTATCCATCAATTTTTCTGTCTACCCTCCCTCCAGACCTCCCTTCCTCTCTCCTTTCCTCCCTCTCTCCCTTTCTCTCCCCCCTCCTTGATTCCTTCTCCCTTCCTCACCCCCTTCCTACCCTACCTGACTCACTCCATCTCCCTCTCCTTCTTCCACCCTCTGTCTATCCATCTCTCACCTACTTTCTCTCTCCCTCTTTCTCTATCACTCCCTTTTCACCCCCCCTCCCCCGATGTCTCTCCCTCTTTCATGATACCACCCACCCCTCCCAGCCCTCTCCCCTTCTCTCCCTATCTCTAAAACTCTCCCTCTATCTCCCCCTCCCCTGCCCCTCTCTCTCTCTCTCTCTCTCTCTCTCTCTCTCTCTCTCTCTCTCTCTCTCTCTCTCTCTTTATCTCTCTATTAAGCCCTCCTCGAACCCTTCTCAAACCCTCTCCCATTTCCTCACTCCCCCTCTCTCCCTCCCATTTGCTCTCGCTCCCACCCATCCATCTCCCTCCTTTGGCGGTCCCTTCATTTTTCTGTGCATCTCTCCATCCTTGTCTCCCTCCGCTTTGTCCTTTCCTATCCTATCTCGACATGTCTCATCTTTTCTCATCTTCCTCTAACCTATATTTCCCTCCTTCCCTTTTTTCCTCTCTCCATCTCTCAATGTGTCTTCCCCCCCTATCTCTCCCTCTCTTTATTTCTTTCTATTTCTCTCCCTTTCTGTAATTTGTGACAGCCATCATTGTTTATGTTGCAGCTATTACTTCTACCCTTTTTGTTACAATTACAATAAGAGTTGCATGTGCTATCGTGTCCTATCAAGTCCTATCCTGTCCTATCCCATCCTATCTGTCCTTGTCCAGTCATTTCCTCTCCTATCCAATCATGCCCAATATTTTTCTCTCACCCTCATAGAATGCATCCCTCCCTCCCTCCTTCTCACTCTCACTCCCTCCTTCCTTTCCTCCATCTCTCTCTCCCTCTATTTATCTCTTGATATCTGTATATCTTTCTCTCTTTCCTTTCCCCTCTCTTTCCCACCTAGGACAACGTCATCCTTCCCACTCAACTATCCCCACTTATCTCTTCCATCCTCTTCCCTCCCTTCCCATCATAGCCCCACTCTCCCCTCTCTCTTTCCCTCCATCCCATATCCCTCTCTCTCTCTATCTCTCTCTTTCTCTCTACATGTGTGTATCTTTCCACCTTGCTTTCTCCCTACTCCGTACTTTCTTCTGCAGTGGGCCGATAACTTCAACAGTATGTTATTTCCTCACCCACCTCCTCTGACGTTTTTGTCGCTCTCCACCCGTTTTTCCTCCACGATCATTTCTCACCTCCTTGACTTCTTTCACCAACATCTACCCCATCTCCTTCCAAATCTTCCCCCCAGGAAGTCAAAGTCTAAAAGTTCTATTCTGAGTAAATTATTGCTCATAAAACAACAGTGTTCCATGGCCTACTACCATGTACACCATTCTTAGAAAGTCTCTTACCTTAATAAATATTCTTTATCCATTCAATCCACGTGCCATATTTCTGTGCCTCACTTCACATTCATCCACCTTCACCTACTCTTTGTCATCCTCTTCCTTCCCACCATCCTCGTCCTTCTCTTAGGTTTCACACCTCTTCTCCCTCCTTCCCTTTCTACTCGTACTCCTCACCTTCATCCTCCTCATCCCCGTCCTCCTACCCCTCTTCCTCGTGCTCCACCTCATCCTCCTCCATCCCATCCTCACCCTCCTCCTCCTCCTCCTCCCCCTCCCCCTTTACCCCCTCCTTGCCCTCTTCCTCCATATCCTACCCCTACACCTCTAGCTACTCCTCTAACTCCTTGCCCTCCTCCTCTTCCCCTTCAATCCCCTCCTCCTCCTCCTGCTGCTCCTTAGCATCTTCCTCCTCCTTCCCTTCATCCCCCTCATCATCTACATCCTCTCCCTACTCCTCACAATCCATCTCCTCCTCCTCCCAAGCCTCCTTCTTCTCCTCCACCTCCTAATCCTCCTCTCCCAGATCCTCCATATTCTCCACCTCCTCCCCATCCTCCTCCCCCTACCCCTTCAACTACTCCCTCTCCTCCCTCTCCTTCAACTCCTTCCCCTCCTCCCTTTCCCCCTCCTCCTCCATTTCCTCCTCCTACTCCCTTCACATGTCCACTTCTTCCTACCCCTCTTGCTCAAAGTCCTCCCCTAATTTCCACTCCTCTCTCTCCACATTCTCCTCCCCATCTACCTCATCATACTCATCCTCCTTCCCATAATCCTTTCACCTCCCATTCATCCAGTTGCTCCTCGCCATCTCCTAGCAGAAAAAGGTTATATTATACTATGCCTTGTTTCCCATGATCCCAGTGCACACGAATATGGCTCATAGCCTCATTTACTTTTTCCTCTTTGGATCCTTGTCATAAGCTTGCAAGGGATTTCATAAAATGGGGTGTCTTCACTAAAACTGTCTCCAAGAGCTTGGAGACCATGGTCATTTTGGTGTCAAGCCCTGACCATCATCCCCTCAGCTCATAGAAAAGCATCATTGTCAACATCCCTATTGTTGCTTCCAATGGGTGTGATATGAGTATTAGTCCCCATTACTATAGAAACTACCATCCAACACAACCCAACAATATAGCAAACCCTATTTTTGTACCTTAGGCTAACGTTTTGCCTAAGAGTGTCATTTGTTGTGCTTACGCCATGATGTTGCACTAGTTAGCTTTCCATAGCTTGATAAAAATGTGGAGGTAGGTCGCGTTGACCACTTCAGCTGGTCGAGAATCAAGTAATAAGGTTTTATTGTCATTTTCAAGTAGTTTAGGTTTTGTATTTCATTTGAATACTTTGACTTGATTAAGATTATGTCACACTTGACGTTGGTCCAGTTATCGGCGGCGAGCCATTGTAATAATGAACGAGAAGGCCAACTCAACTTGGTGGAACTCCTAAATCTATTGCATCTCTATGTTCTTTCAGCTTTGTTAAATTCACTTATCGATCTTAACTCTTGTCCATGTCAAACAATATTGTACACAAAACGTTTTTTTCAAATATCCTTGAGAGCAACATGCTTTCATAATACATCAAAAAACAAAATAACAATATAACAAAGTACAAATGATTTCACTATATAAAATCATTATCATTTAAAAATATAATTTCAATATTTTCAGACTAGGAAATTATATATCAAAGTAAGAATGTCATCATCTTATATTATCTTCCATAGTGTAGTGTGCAACATCAAACATACTAAAACTTCAAGAAAAACAATGGATTAAAGCTTTCAATTTTCATGAAGGTACATATATATACTTGGTATCTTACACTCCTTGCAACATTTTTCCTACTCTCTTATAGCAAGGAACCTCATCATAACTTATCAATGAAAATCATTTCAAAAGCTAACCATAGCTTACTATCAATTGCTCAAATGAAATGATCCATTCTCATCTCCGTCATAGACACCCAGGAATTGCTTTCAATATTATATACATACACATATTTTTCAATATTTTTGTACGAAAAAAGGTTTTTTGAAACACGTTTATCACTATCCTTTGTAAAGCTCCTTAATTTAGACAAAGTAATGAGATTGTATTAACATGACGACCACTTCATCGTTCAATTTTATTACTTATGTTTCCATCTCCTCCACCATCCTTAAACCATTATCCTAACTCCTTCCTTTATCTTTATTTGAACAAATGTCATTTCATAGGAAAAGATTCTCACAACTCCACTGTAAAGGAAACTGCACCTCAAATGTGAAATCAAGAACCAGCTTGTACGACATGCTCCACTTGAATAATTTGTTTTCCAGCCATCACATCCCTGAACAAAAACATGATCCTTATGATTAGGTTTTCCCCTTAAAATACTTTCTCAATGGACTAAAACCATGTCCTTATATTGTACCCTCAAGTTATATAGAATGACATCTTCTAGTATTAATATCACTTGCTCAAGTTGTATTTGAATTCGACTATGATAAGGTGCATGATACATCAGTTTTATATTACATTAGTTTTTTTAGCATCATGTATGCCATCCTCCATTTTTTTAATCTAACCTTAGAAATATTTGCGATTTCTTGCCACTTTGAATTGAAAGGAAAATAATTTAAAGAGTCATAAACCTATTTTGATTTGAAATTTAAAGGTAATTGCATTTTTGTCAGCTTTTTCCTAATCAAGTTATTCATCGTAACAGAAGTGAAAGTGTGAAATATGTTTAGGATCCAATGTATGCTTTTGTTCTCAATTTTATTGAACAAATTTTAAAAAAACATCTTTCACGTACATGATGCAATATATTTCAATGTATTACACATTCATTGACATTATTTTAATACTTCAAGTCATGATAAGAACATAAGTTTTCTTCCTTGTAGTTTTCCTTTCACATTCTTTCCATACGAGACTTAAAGCCATGCATAGATGTCTTTGAAAAAGAGAGATGTTGAAAGTTTAAATGAATTCTCATTAAAACATCATTCTTACACTCAAATCTGGCATCATGCTATCTAGAAATAATAATAATTTTTTCCTAATGAGGCAGATGAATTGCGCTGTTGCTTCATTTCTTTGATAGAAAGCCTCCATCATCTTTTTTTTTACATGGAAGTTACTCGGCAGTCTTCCGAGGCTAAATCACCAGATGGACATTTGCTACTCGTTCCAGTGGATTTTCCACCAGCAGTCAAACAGCGGCCGACTCCCCGAGCCACAGTGCACACCCCAACTTTGGGAGCGCACATCTCCCTCGTTACTTGTCCGATTTTGGTGAAACAACTTCCACCGGATTCAGCAACTCGTCAAATTTCAGGAAATATAATCCAACCTGGATTTTTAGCACTCTATAAGCAGCTAGAGTGAAATGCAAGGATTTCTCCCCTCCAGCGGCTTGTCATCGCCTCTCGGCGCCGCCTCGGGCATGCTAAGGGGCAAAACTACAGTAGAATCTTGTGCCATCATTTCATGGCCGTCCTTCTCTCCAGCCTTCCATGGTTGGTCCGATTTCTTGTTGGGGCAGTTGCGTGTGTAATGGCATTCTTTTCCATAGTTATAGCACTCCCCCTTCTTGTCACCTTTCTTGGTGCCCTACGTGACACCCTTACCCTTCTTTCCTCCCATTCCACCTTTAGGGCGGATGGCATAGGCAGAACTTGATGTTGTCCCAATCTCTCTCCCACCACGTCGCGCCCATTCATTATGGACATACTCAGCCACCTTTGGGAACTTCAGCTCATCGGCAGACCAGTGGCCAACGACGGTGATCATGGGAATCCAGCTGTCCAGTATGGCCAGGAGGAGGATCATGGCTTGTAGCTGAGGGTCAACCTTCCATCCTGTGGCTCAGATCCCGGATACCTGGTAATTTCCCACTTTGGTCGAGACCCGGGTATTTGGATTTATGTTCGAGTACCTCGGGATGCCCTATGTTCTCCAACTTGTGATCCTTGAATGTACACATCCTTTCGTGCACTTGAAGGATAAAAGAGGATAGGACCCTCACTGTCATCTCCTTTGGAAGCATGACCTCTTACATGATGCCACCACCTGGCACCTCTTGGACGCCGCTCTACTCTGTCCCGTTGTTCTACGGACCATTTTTGGCGGCGTATATGCCTCCTTCATTGCTGTACACGTCAGGCACATTTGGACCACCTTCCTCCGACTACATGCTGTCACGGTGGCTGTCCGCGTCAGCTTCACTCGTCATTCCAACTCCTCCACCAGCCATCTCAGGCTCCTACCACCTCGCTACCCTGTGTTTCGCCACCTCTACTTTAGCGCCTTCTCCGTTGTGACCATACGATATCCCCTGTGGTGTGAGTTTGGCTGTTGGCTCCCGGGATCACCATTGTGAGTCAGATGGATCCCTTTGGGGAGCGTCGTTGGGCAGTCCCGGTGTGGGTGATGCATGGATTAATATTACAGTCGTGGTTCAAATACAACCTGAATGACTTCTTTTGGTCAAGGAACGCCTAAGTTAGAGCTATGCTTTGGCGGGCGGCCATGGCACGCACTAGTTGACCAAGCATAGCGATAGATGGAACGGCCTACGGGTGAGACTTGCTCGTCGAGCTGACCCAGCGGCCAGCAAGCGAAGCTCGCCGGCGCTCTTCCAAGTCTCGAGGGCGAAAGCCTCTCAAGGCCCGAAATCAGACATGCACTTAGGTTCGATTTTGTGTCCAGACTAGGTCATACAAAACTACCACAGGTTAACTTGGAAGACTATTCCAGTTCTAAGAGCCACCGAAGCACGGTAGCACACTCAAGTACAAGTCATTACCGAATAGCCAATAACACAATCTATGGCTGCCACGCTGGTCAGGGGCTATGCTGCTGAGAGGGAGTTGAGCACGTAGGTGAAGCGGAGGGGCGTGTATTGCTTTCCCACTTGTGGCGCATGCGCTCATTGTGTGACACCTCCGCTCTCTGTGCCAGCATGCCCTGCACACACATGACCACAACAGAGGGATGTATGGACAAGAGAGAAGTAACACACCCCCTTGGACATGAGTGTGGCAGATATGCAACCAAGCTGTTTGAGTTTTTGATGGAGTGAGGGAGAGGGAAGAGCTTCAGATAAAAAATCGGCGAACTGACCAACACCCTTGATGGAGCAGAATTGCACAGCACCTGATTTGACTACTTCACTGACAAAGTGATGGTCTATGCTGATGTGCTTTGTGCATGGATGCAACACACCATGATTCACTGCAATGCGGTGTCCTGCGGAGCTGTCTCTATGTAGTGGCATGGTGGGAACATGCATTCCCAGTTCCTCAAGAAACCTCTCTAACTAGATTCCCTCACAAGCAGATTCACCCAGTGCCATGTACTCCGCTTCTACCACACTGTAAGCCACAAACGACTGTTTTGCACTTCGCCATGACACGACCCTGCCACACACAAAAAAAACATACCCTCTCCAACAGCGACCCCTCTTGTCACGCACATGATCACTATCACAGAAACCATTTTGCAGCGGATTTGAGGTGGGGGAAAAGATGAGGCCAACCACAGTAGTGTCCAGCACATAGCGTAGAAATTTCCGCAAAGCTTTGTGATACGTGCTACGTGGCTGCTGGCTGAACTGGGCCAATATATTGAATGTGCATGAGATGTCAGGACGTGTAGTGGATTCCAGATTCGAGAGACTGCCAGTGATCTGTCGGTACGGTGTGGGATCACAGTCTGGTCCGTAGTCTGTGGTTTGTACATCCAACAAATGAACATAGACGTCAGGGCTTGTGGTTGAGTTCTGCTGTGGCAAGTGTTGTACGGGATTCTGGAAGTGCGCAACTGTCTCTGGTGATGGTCATGCCCAAGAAGTTGCATGCGTGACCTAAATCCGTCATGCCGTAGTGATCTGTGAGCAGTGCTTTGGTGTGTGTGATGAGAGAAAGAGAAGGAGACAAGACGAGAACATCATCCACATAGACCAGGAAAGCAACATGGATCTGATCCTCCCATTGCAGGAAGAGGGAAGGGTCACACACACTTTGGACAAAACCTCCAGTTGCTAGTGTGTGGCCGATTTCTTTGTTCCAACACCTGGGTGCCTACTTCAGTTTGTGAGGTGCTCTAAGCAATAACCACACATGATCAGTTCCATCCTCAAATCCTTCTGGCTGTTTCACATACAGTTATTTCTCAAGCGGACCTTGATGAATGTATTCTTGACATCCATTTCATGTATCTCCCAATCTTTGTGGACAGCGATACCTAGCACCACGCGACTTTTTCCATACTTGCCGACAGGTGCGTAAGTTTCAGTGAAGTCTTGACCTGGGACTTGGTGAAACCCCTTAGCCATTAGTCCTGCATTCTATTTCTCAATCAGGCCAGATAGATTCCTTTTTGACTTGAAAACACACTTGGCACCGTTGGCTTTCCGTCCAGGCGGTAGGGGAACCAATTCAAGAACTTCATGCTCAAGAAGAGCATTGATTTCAGCTGCCATAGCCTTGTCCCATTCGGCAGCGTCTGTGCGCCCCCTTGCCTCAGGGTCATTGGTTCCACAAGTTTGGCGTTAATCTTAGTGGAACCCACGGTGCGGTAAAACTCTCTGCAGTTCACTCGTGTGAGGTCCCTCTGTCCCTCTCTCTCTCTCTCTCTCTCTCTCTCTCTCTCTCTCTCTC
>SZWC01010658.1:77918-88678 GCA_023375785.1 Penium margaritaceum | reverse complement strand
CAACTAGGACGCAACTAGGGCGCAACTAGGGCGTAGCTAGGGCGTTACTAGGGCGCAACTAGGGCGCAACTAGGGCGCAACTAAGGTGCAACTTTGGCGCAAATAGGGTGCAAGTAGGGCGCAACTAGGGCGCAACTAGGGTGCAACTAGGGTGCAACTAGGGTGCAACTAGGATGCAACTAGTCCGCAACTAGGACGCAAGCAGTGCGCGACTAGGGCGCAACTAGTGCACAACTATGACGCAACTAGGGTGCAACTAGGGCGTATTTAGGGTGCAACAAGGGCACAACGAGGTTCCACATAGGGTGCAAGCAGGGCGTAACTAGGGCGCAACTAGGGCGCAACCAGGACGCAACAAGGGTGTAATTAGGACGCAACAAGAGTGCAACAAGGGCGCAACAAGGGCGCAATGAGGACGCAACTAGGGTGCAACTAGGGCGCAACTAGGGCGCAACTAGGGCACAACTATGGCGCAATTAGGGCGCAACTAGGGCGCAACTAGGGTGCAACTAGGGCGCAACTTAAGTGCAATAGGGGCGCAACTATAGCACAACTAGGACGCGACTAGGGCGCGACTAGGGTCCGCCTAGGACCCAACTAGGGCGCGACTGAGGCACTCCTAAGGCGCGACTCGGACGCAACTAGGACGCGGCTAGGGTGCAGCTAGGGTACAACTAGGGCGCAGCTAGATGCAGTTACGGCGCAACCAGTGCACAGCTAGGACGCATGAAGGGCACGGGCGCAACTAGGGTGCAAATAAGGTGCAACTAGGACACAATTATGGCACAGCTATGCCGCATCCAGGGCGCAACTAGGGCGATATTAAGGCGTAAATGGGACGCAACTAGGGCGCAACTGAGGCACAACTAGGGCACAACTAGGGTGCAACTATGGCGCAACTAGGACGCAACTAGGGCGCAACTAGGGCCCAACTAGGGTGCAACTAGGGCGCAACTAGGGCGCAAATAGGACGCAACTAGGGTGCAACTAGGGCGCAACTAGGGTGCAACTAGGGTGCAACTAGGGCACAACTAGGACACAACTAAGTCGCAACTAGGACGCAACTGGGGCGCAACTAGAGCGAAACTAGGGCACAACTAGGACACAACTAAGTCGCAACTAGGACGCAACTGGGGCGCAACTAGAGCGAAACTAGGGCACAACTAGGACACAACTAAGTCGCAACTAGGACGCAACTGGGGCGCAACTAGAGCGAAACTAGGGCACAACTAGGACACAACTAAGTCGCAACTAGGACGCAACTGGGGCGCAACTAGAGCGAAACTAGGGCACAACTAGGACACAACTAAGTCGCAACTAGGACGCAACTGGGGCGCAACTAGAGCGAAACTAGGGCACAACTAGGACACAACTAAGTCGCAACTAGGACGCAACTGGGGCGCAACTAGAGCGAAACTAGGGCACAACTAGGACACAACTAAGTCGCAACTAGGACGCAACTAGGGCGCAACTAGGGCGCATCTAGGGCATAAATAGGGCACAGCTACGGCGCAACTAGGGCGCAACTAGGGCGCAACTAGGGTGCAACTAGGGCGCAACTAGGGCGCAACTAGGGCGCAAGCAGGGCGCAGCTAGGATGCAACTCGGGTGCAAAGAGGGCGCAACTAGGGCGCAACTAGTGCACAACTAAGGCAAACTAGGGCGCAACTATGGCGTAACCAGGGTGCAACTAGGGTGCAACTAGGGCGCATATAGGGCCCAAATAGGGCACAAATAAGACGCAACTAGGACGCAACTAGAGCGTAAATAGGGCGCACCTAGGGTGCAACTACGCCGGAACAAGGGTGCAAGTAGAACGCAACTAGGACGCAACTAGGACACAACTAAGGCGCAACTAGGGTGCAACTAAGGCGCAACGAGGGCGCAACTAGGGTACAACTAACACGCAACTGAGGGGGAAACAAGGGTGCAACTAGGGGGCAACTATGGCGCAACTAGGATGCAACTAAGGTGCAACTATGGCACAAATATGGTGCAAGTAGGGCGCAACTAGGGCGCAACTGGGGCGCAACTAGGGTGCATCCAGGGTGCAATTAGGATGCAACTAGGGTGCAACTAGGATGCAACTAGGGCACGACTAGGGTGCAATCAGGGTGCAACTAGGTCGCAACTAGGGGGCAACTAGGGCGCGACTAGGGCGCAATTATGGCGCAACTAGGGCACAACGAGGTTGCAACTAGGGTGCAAGTAGGGCATAAATAGGGCCCAAATATGGCGCAAGTACGATGCAACTAGGGCATAACTAGGGCGCAATAAGGACGCAATAAATGCGCAATAAGGGTGTAGCTAGTGTGCAACTAGGGCTTAACTAGGACGTAACTATGGCACAACTAGGACGCAACTAGGATGCAACTAGGGTGCACATGGGGTGTAACTTAAGCGCAAGATGAGCGCAACTATGGCACAACCAGGGCGCGGCTAGGGCGCGACTATGGTACGCCTAGGACCCAACTAGGGCGCGACTTAGGCACGCCTACGGTGCGATTGAGACGCAAGTAAAGCGCAGCTAGGGTGCAGCTAGGGCACAACTAGGGCGCAGCTAGGGTGCAGATAAGGCGCAACTAGCGCATAGCTAGGGTGCAACAAGGGCACAGGCGCAACTAGGGCGCCACTAAGGTGCAACTTTGACGCAAATAGGGTGCAACTAGGGCGCAACTATGGCGCAACTAAGGCAGCTAGGGCGCCACTTAGGTGCAACTTTGACGCAAATAGGGTGCAACTAGGGCGCAACTATGGCGCAACTAAGGCAGCTAGGGTGCAACAAGGGCGCAACTAGGGCACAATTAGGACGCAGATAGGGCACAAAGCAAAACTAGGGCGCAAGGGGCAACGAGGAAGTAACCAGGGCGCAACAAAGGCATAACTAATGTGTAACTAGGGAGCAACTAGGGCGCAGCTAGGGTGCAGCTAGGGTGCAGGTAGGGCGCACCTAGGGCGCAGCTAGGGCGCAGCAAGGGCGCAGCAAGGGCACAGCTAGGGCGCAGCTTGGGTGCAGCTAGCGTGCAGCTAGGGCGCAATAAGAGCGCAGCTAGGGCATAGTTAGGGCGCAGCTAGGGCGCAATTAGAGCGCAACTAGGGTGCAAGTAGGGCACAATAATGGCTCAACAAGGGCGCAAAAAGGGTGCAACTAGGGTGCAACTAGGGCGCAAATAGGGCACAATTAGGGCGCAACTAGGGCGCAACTAGGGCACAACTTAAATGCAAGAGGAGTGAAACTATGGCACGACTATGGCGCAACTAGGGTGCAAGTAGGGCACAACAATGGCTCAACACGGGCGCAACAAGGGTGAAACTAGGGTGCAACTAGGGTGCAAATAGGGCGCAACTTGGGCGCAACTAGGGCGCGACTAGGGCGCAACTTAAATGCAAGAGGAGTGAAACTAGGGCACAACTATGGCGCAACTAGGGTGCAACTAAGGCGCGCCTAGGACCCAACTAGGGCGCTACCGAGACACGCCTAAGGCGCGACTGGGGCGCAACTAGGGTTCAGCTAGGGCGCAGCTAGGGCACCACTAGGGCGCAGTTAGGGCGGAGCTAGGACGTAACTAGCACACTGCTAGGGTGCAGCCAGGACACAGGCGCAGATAAGGCGCAACAAGGGCGCAAATAGGGTGCAACTAAGGCAGCTACGGTGCAAATAGGGTGCAACTGGGGCATCATTAGGGCACAAATAGGGCGCAACTAAGGCGCAACTAGAGCGCAAAGAAAGACTATGGCGCAATGGGCAACCAGGGAGCAACCAGGGTGCAACCAGGGCGCAACCATGCCATTATTAAGGTGTAACTCGTGTGCAACTAGGGTGCAGCTAGGCCACAGCTAGGGCGCAGCTAGGGCGCAACTAGGGCAAAGTTAAGGTGCAGCTAGGGTTCACCTTGGGCGCATCTAGGGCAGAGCTAGGTCGCAACTAAGGCACAACTAGGGCACAACCTGGGCGCAACCTGTGCACAACCTGGGCGCAACCTGGGCGCAACTTGGGCGCAACTAGGCTGCCACTAGGACACAACTAGGACGCCACCAGGGCGTGAGGCGCAACTAGAGCGCAACTACGGTGCAGGTATGGCGCAGCCAGGGCGCAGCTAGGGCGCAGCTAGGGCGCAACCAGGGCGTGACCAGGGCACGATCAGGGCACGACCAAACCGCGACCAGGGCGCGACCCGGGCACAATGAGGGCATAACTAAGACGCACCTAGTGCACGACGAGGGCGTGACTGGAGCGCAACAAGGACATGAGTAGGGCGCGACTAAAGCATAAGTAAGGCGCAACTAGGGCGCTACTAGGGCACATCTAGGGCGCAACTAGGGCGCAGCTAGGGCGTAGCTAGCACACAACTAGGGTGTATCTCATGTGCATGTGGCGTATCTCATGTGCCTATGGTGTATCTCATGCACCTATGGTGTTTCTAATGCGCCTATGGTGTGTCGCATGTGCCTATGGTGTATCTCATGTACCTATGGAGTATCTCGTGTACCTATGGTGTATCTCATATGCCTGTGATGTATCTCATGTGCCTATTGTGTATCTCATGCTCCTATGGTGTATCTCATGTGCCTCTGGTGTATCCCATACGCCTATGGTGTATCTCATTCGCCTATGGTGTATCTCATATGCCTATGGTGTATCTCATGCACATATGATGTATCTCATTTGTATATGGTGTATCTCATGTACCTATGGTGTATGTCACGTGCCTATGGTGTATCTCATGTGCCTATTGTGTGTCTCATGTGCATATGGTGTATCTCATGCACCTATGGTTTATCTCATGCACCTCTGGTGTATCTCATGCGCCTATGGTGTATCTCATGTGCATATGGTATATCGCATGTGCCTATGGTATATCTCATGCGCCTATGGTGTATCTCATGCGCCTATGGTGTATCTCATGTGCATATGGTATATCGCATGTGCCTATGGTATATCTCATGCGCCTATGGTGTATCTCATGCACCTATGGTTTATCTCATGCACCTCTGGTGTATCTCATGCGCCTATGGTGTATCTCATGCACCTATGGTGTATCTCGTGTGCATATGGTGTATCGCATGCGCCTTTGGTGGATCTCATGTGCCTATGGTGTATCTCATGCACCTATAGTGTATCTCATGTGCCTCTGGTGTATCTCATGTGCCTATGGTATATCTCATGTGCCTATGGTGTATCGCATGCGCCCATGGTGTATCTCATGTGGCTATGGTGTATCTCATGTGCCTATGGTATTTCTCATGCGCCTATGGTGTTTCTCATATTCATATGGTGTATCTCATGTGGCCATGGTGTATCTCATGTGCCTATAGTGTATCTCATGTGCCTATGGTGTATCACATGCGCCTAGGGTGTATCTCATGTGCCTATGGTGTATCTCATGTGCCTATGGTGTATCTCATGCGCCTATGGTGTATTTCATGCGCCTATGGTGTATCTCATGTGCCTATGGTACATCTCATGTGCCTATGGTGTATCTCATGCGCCCTATGGTGTATCTCATGTACCTAAGGCGTATCCCATGCGCCTATGGAGTACCTCATGCGCATATGGTGTATCGTATGTACCTATGGTGTATCTCATGCGCCTCTGGTATATCTCAAGTGCCTATGATGTATCTTATGTGCCTATGGTGCATTGCATGTGTCTATGGTGTCCCTCATGTGCCTATGGGGTATGGAATGCGCCTATAGTGTATCTCATGTGCCCATGGAGTATCTTATGTGCATATGGTGTGTCTCATGCACATGTGGTGTATCGCATGTACCTATGGTGTATCTCATGTGCCTATGGTGTATCTCATGTGTGCAATGGTGTATCTCATGTGCCTATGGTATATCGCATGCGCCTTTAATGTATCTCTTGCGCCCATGGTGTATCTTATGCGCATATGGTGTATATCGTGTGTCTATGGTGTATCTCTTGTGCCTAGGGTTTATCTCATGTGCCTATGGTGTATCTCATGCACCTATGATGTATCTCATGTGCCTATGGTGTATCTCATGTGCCTATGGTGTATCTCATGTACCTATGGTGTATCTCATGCGCATATGGTGTATCTCACGCGCCTATAGTGTCTCTCATGCACCTATGGTGTAGCTCATGCGCCTTTGGTGTATCTCATGCACCTATGGCGTGTCTCAAGCACCCATGGTGTATCTCATGTGCCTATGGTGTATCTCATGTACATATGGAGTATGTCATGCGCCTATGGTTTATCGCATGGGCCTATGGTGTATCTCATGTGCCTATGTTGTATCTCATGCGCCTATGGTGTATCTCATGCCCCTATGGTGTACCTCATGTGCCTATGGTATATCTCATGCGCATATGGTATATCTCATGTGCCTTTGATGTATCTCATGCGCCTATGGTGTACCGCATGCGCCTATGGTGTATCTCATGCGCCTGTTTTTTATCTCATGCGCCTCTGGTGTATCTCACGTGCCTTTGGTGTATCTCATGTACCTATGGTGTATCTCATACGCCTATGGTGTATCTCATGTACCTATGGTGTATCTCATGCGCCTATGGTGTATTGCATGCGCCTATGGTGTATCTCATGCGCATATGGTGTATCTCATGTGCCTATGGTGCATCTCATGCGTCCATGGTGTATCTCATGGGCCTGTGGTATATCTCATGCACCTATGGTGTATCGCATGCGCCTATGGTGTATCTCATTTACCTATGGTGTATCTCATGTGCCTATGGTGTATCTCATGTACCTATGGTGTATCTCATGCGCCTATGGTGTATCTCATGAGCCTATGGTGTATCTCATGTGCCTCTGGTGTATCTCATGCGCCTATGGTGTATCTCATGCGCCTATGGTGTATATCATGTGCCTATGGTGTATTTCATGTACCTATGGTATATCTCATGTGCCTATGGTGTATCCCATGTGCCTATGGTGTATCTCATGCGCATATGGTGTGTCACGTGTGCCTATGTTGTTTCTTATGTGTCCATGGTGTATCTGATGTGTGCTATGGTGTATCTCATGTGTGATATGGTGTATCTCATGTGTGCTATGGTGTAACCCAACTTCTAATCACTTGGATTAGAAGTTGGGTTGGAAGTTGGGTTGGAAGTTGGGTTGGAAGTTGGGATGGAAGTTGGGATGAATGTTGGGATGGAAGTTGGGTTGGAAGTTGAGGTGGATGTTGGGTTGGGAGTTGGGTTGGAAGTTGGATTGGAAGTTGGGTTGGAATTTGGGTTTGTAGTTGGGTTGAAGGTTGGGTCGGAGGTCTGGTTGGAAGTTGGATTGGAAGTTGGGGTGGAATTAAGGTTGGAAGTTGGGTTGGAAGTTGGGTTGGAAGTTGGGTTGGAAGTTGGGTTTAAAGCTGGATTAGAAGCTGGATTGGAAGTTGGGTTGGAAGTTGGGTTGGAAGTTGGGTTGGAAGATGGGTTGGAAGTTGAGTTGGCATTTGGGTTGGACGTTGGGTTGGAGGTTGGGTTGAAAGTTGTGTTGACAGTCGGATTGGAAGTTGGGTCGACGATTGGGTTGGAAGTTGGGTTGGAAGTTGGATTGGAAGTTGGATTGGAAGTTGGGTTGGAATTAAGGTTGGAAGTTGGGTTGGAAGTTGGGTTGGACGTTGGTTTGGAAGTTGGTCTGGAAGTTGGGATGGAAGTTGGGATGGAAGTTGGGTTGGAGGTTGGGTTGGAAGTTGGGTTGGAATCTGGGTTCCATGTTTTGTTGGAAGTTGGTTTGGAAGTTCGGTTGGAGGTGGGGCTGGAAGTTCGATTAGAAGTTGGGTTGGAAGTTGGGTTGGAAGCTGGGTTGGAAGTTGGGTTGGAAGTTGGGATGGAAGTTGGGATGAAATTGGGTTGGAAGTTGGGTTAAAAGTTGGGTTGGAAGTTGGATTGGAAGTTGGGTTGGAATTTGGGTTGGAATTTGGGTTGAAGTTTGGGTTGGATGTTGGGTTGGAAGCTGGGTTGGAAGTTGGGTTGGAAGTTGGATTGGAAGTTGGGTTGGAATTTGGGTTGGAATTTGGGTTGAAGTTTGGGTTGGATGTTGGGTTGGAAGCTGGATTGGAAGTTGGGCTGGAAGTAAGGTTGGAAGCTAGGTTGGAAGTTGGGTTGGAAGTTGGGTTGGAAGGTGGGTTGGAAATTGGATTGGAAGTTGGGTTTGAAGTTGGGTTGGAAGTTGGGTTTGAAGTTGGGTTGGATGTTGGGTTCGAAGTTGGGTTGGAAGCTGGGCTGGAAGTTGGATTGGAAGTTGGGTTGGACGTTGGGTTGGAAGTTTCGTTGCAATTTGGGTTTGACGTCGGGTTGGAAAGTTGGGCTGGATGTTGGGTTGGAGGTTGCTTTCGAAGTTGGGTTGGAATTTGGGCTGGAAGTTGGGTTGGAAAGTTGGGTTGAAACCTGGGTTGAAAGTTGTGGTGGAAGTTGGGTTGGAAGCTGGGTTGGAAGTTGGGATGGAAGTTGGTTTGGAAGTTGGGTTGGAAGTTGGGTTGGAAGATTGGCTGAAAGTTGGGTTGTTAGTTTGGTTAAAAGTTGGGTTGGAATTTGGGTTGGACTGTGGATTGGATGTTGGGTTGGTATTTGGGTTGGAAGTTGGTTTGGAAGTTGGGTTGGAAGTTGGGTTGAAAGTTGGGTTGGAAGTTGGGATGGACGTTGCGTTGGAAGTTGGGTTGGAAGTCGGGTTTGACGCTGGGTTGGAGGTTGGGCTGGAAGTTGGGTTGGATGTTGGGTTGGAACTTGGGTTGGAAGTTGCGTTGGAAGTTGGGTTGGAAGTTGGGTTGGAAGTTGGTCTGGCAGTTGGGTTGGAAGTGCGGCCGGATGTTTGGTTAGAAGTTGGGTTAGAAGTTGAGGTGAAAGTTGGGTTGGAAGTTGGGTTGGAAGTTGGATTGGAAGTTGGTATGGAAGTTGGGATGGAAGTTGGGTTGGAAGTTGGGGTGGAAGTTGGGTTGGAAGTTGGGTTGGAAGTTGGGCTTGAAGTTGGATTGAATGTTGGATTGGAATTTGGATTATAAATCGGGTCGAAAGTTGGGTTGGAAATTGGGTCGAAAGCTGGGTTGGATGTTGGGTTGGAAGTTGGGTTGGAAGTTGGACTGGAAGATGGGTTAAAAGCTGGGTTTGAAGCTGGGTTGGAAGTTGAGTTGGAACTTGGATTGGAAGTTGGGTTGGAATTTGGGTTGGATGTTGGGTTGGAAGTTGGGTTGGAAGTTGGGTTGGAAGTTGGGTTGGGAATTGCATTGGAACTTGGGTTGGAAGCTGGGATGGAAGTGGGATTGGAATTTGGGATGGAAGTTGGGATGGAAACTAGGATAGGAATTATGTTGGAAATTGAGTTAGTAGTTGGGTTGGACGTTGGGTTGGACGTTGGGTTCGAAGTCTGGTCGGAGCTTTCGTTGGAAGCTGGGTTGGAGGTTGGGTTGGAAGTTGGGTTGGAAGTAGGGTTGAAAGTTGGGTTGGAAGTTGGGTTTGAAATAGGGTTCGAAGTTGGGTTGGATGTTGGTTTGGATGTTGGGTTGGAAGTTGGGTTGGAAGTTGAGTTGGAAGTTGGGATGGAAGTTAGGTTGGAAGTTGGCATGGAAGTTGGGTTGAAAGCTGGGTTTGAATTTAGGTTGGAAGTTGGGTTGGAAGTTGGGTTGGAAGTTGGGTTGGACGTTGGACTGGAAGCTGGGTTGGAAGTTGGATTAGAAGTTGGGTTGGAAGTTAGGTTGGAAGTTTGGTTGGAAGTTGGGTTGGAAGTTGGGTTGGACGTTAGGTTGGAAGTTGGGTTCGACGTTGGACTGTAATTTGAGATGTGAGTTTGGTTGGAAGTTGGGTTGAAATTTGGGATGGAAGTTGGGTTGCAAGTTGGGCTGGAAGTTGGGTTGGAAGTTGGGATGGAAGTTGGGTTGGAGGTTGGGTTGAGAACTGGGTTGGACGTTGGATTGGATGTTGGATTGGAAGTTAGCTTGGTAGTTTTGTTGGAAACTGGGTTGGAAGTTAGGTTGAAAGTTGGGTTGGAAGTTGGGTGGGAAGTTGGGTTGGAAGTTGGGATGGAAGTTGGGTTGGAAGTTGGGTCAGAAGTTGGGTTGGAAAATGGGATGGAAGTTGGGTTGGAAAGTTGGGTTGGAAGTTGGGTTGGAAGTTGGATTGGAAGTTGGGTTTGAAGTTGGGCTGGAAGTTGGGTTGGAAGTAGGGTTGGAAGTTGGGTTGGATGTTGGGTTGGAAGTTGGTTTGGAAGTTGGGCTGGAAGTTGGATTGGAAGTTGGGTTGGAAGTTGGCTTAAACGTTGGGTTGGAAGGTGGATTGGAAGTTGGGTTGTAAGTCCTTCTGGATGCTGGGTTCGAATTTGGGTTGGAAGTTGGATTGGAAGTTGGGTTGGATGTTTGGTTGGAAGCTTGGTTGGAAGCTGGGTTGGATATTGGGTTGGAAGTTGGCTTAAACGTTGGGCTGAAGTTAGGTTAGAAGTTGGGTCGGAAGTTTGGTTGGAAGCTGGGTTGGAAGTTTGGTTGGAAGTTAGGCTGGAATATGGATTGAAAGTTGGGTTGAAAGTTGGGTTGGAAGCTGGGTTGAATGTTGGGTTGGAAGCCGGGTTGAAAGTTGGGATGGAAGCTGGGGGTGAAGTTGGGTTGGACGTTGGGTTGGAAGTTGGGTTGGAAGTTGGGTTGGATGTTGGGTTGGAAGTTGGGTTGGATGTTGGGTTGGAATTTGGGCTGAAGTTGGATTGTAAGTTGGGTGAAACGTTGGGTTGGAAGTTGGGTTGGACCTTGGGTTGGAAGCTGGCTTGGTAGTTGGGTTGAAAGTTGGATTGGAAGTT
>SZWC01010658.1:62109-73622 GCA_023375785.1 Penium margaritaceum | reverse complement strand
TGGAAGTTTGGTTGGAAGTTGGGTTGGAAATTGGGTTGGAAGTTTGGTTGGAAGTTGGGCTGGAAGTTGGGTTGGAAGTTGGGTTGGTAGTTGGGATGGAAGTTGGGTTGGAAGTTGGGTTGGAAACTGCATTAGAAGTTGGGTTGGAAGTTGGGTTAGAAGCTGGGTTGGAATTTGGGTTAGAAGATGGGTTGGAAGTTGAGTTGGAATTTTGGTTGGATGTGGTGTTGGAGGCTGGGTTGAACGTTGGGTTGACAGTTGGGTTGGAAGTTGGGTCGACAGTTGGACTGGAAGTTGGGTTGGAAGTTGGGTTGAAATGGTCAGAGGGGGAAACAATGGTTTTTGCATACTAGTTATCAACTAGCAAGAGCAAAGACCGTAAATATGTAGTGGCAGAGCGTGGCTACCATGCACAGTGACCAGCCAACGTATGCATATGTCACTGACCATGACCAAAGAATTTCACTTCATGTGGTCAACATTGACAACTCACAACAATAGTCACACATATTCAAAAAGGGTAACAAAGGTTTGGGAACACTAGCTATCAACTAGAAAGCACAAACACCTTCAATACGCAGTGACACGGCTTGACAACCATGTACAGTGACAAACCAAAGTAGGCATATGCCACTAACCATGACCAACCGAATTTCACAGTGTGTGGTCAACGTTGAGAGCTCATAACACGAGCCACGAATGGTTAGAGGGGTAAGCAATGGGTTGGGAACACTGGTTATCAACTAGTAAGTACAAAGACCTTCAACAAGTAGTGGCACGGTGTGGATAGCGTGCACAGGGACCAACCAAAGGATGCATACGTCACTGACTATGACCAAAGAAGTCCACTAAGTGTGGTCAACATTGGCAACTCATAACATGAGTCAAGAATACTCAAAGGGAGAGACAATGGATTGGGAACCATATGTTGCGACTAGAAAGGACAAAGAACTTCAATAAGTAGTGGCACAATGTGGCCACTATGCACACCGAACAACCAAACTAGTCATATGTCACTGACCATGACCAAAAAATTTCAACATGGGTGGTCAATGTTCACAACCCATAACAAGAGTCACAAATGGTCAGAACGGGAAACAATGCTTTCGGAACAGTAGTTTTCAACTAGCAAGGACAACGACCTTCAATTATTAGTAGCCCGGTGTGGCTACCATGCACAATGACCGACCAAAGTAGGCTTATGTACAGCCTTTGACCGAAGAAATCCGTTGTGTGTGGTCAACGTTGGCAACTCATAATACGAATCACAAATGGTCAGCGGGGTGAACGATGGTTTGGGAACACCAGGTATCAACTAGCAAGCACAAGGACCTTTAATAAGTCGTGGCATGGTGTGGCTACCATATACAATGACCAGCCAAAGTAGGCATATGTCACTGACCATGACCAAAAAATGTCACTATGTGTAGTCAACTTTGACAAACCATAACACGAGTCACAAATGGTCATAGGGGGAAACAATGGATTGTGAATACTATTTATCGACTAGCAAGTACAAAGACCGTCAATATGCAGTGGCACAGTGTGGCTACCATGCACAATGACCAACCATAGTATGCATATGTCACTGACCATGACCAAAGAATCTGACTTCATGTGGTCAACGACAACTCACAACAAGAGTCACAGATAGTCAAGGGGTTAACAATGGTTTGGGTACACTAGCTATCAACTAGAAAGCACAAAGACCTTCAATACATAGTGACACAGCGTGGTAACCATGTACAATGAAAAACCAAAGTAGGCATGTGCCACTAACCATGACCAAAAGATTTTCACAGGGTGTGGTCAACGTTGAGAACTCCAAACACGAGTCACAAAAGGTCAGAGTGGAAAACAATGTGTTAGGAACACGATTTATCAACTAGTAAGTACAAAGACCTTCAACAAGTAGTGGCACGGTGTGGATGGCGTGCACAGTGACCAATGGAATGATGCATAAGTCACTGACTGTGACCAAAGAAGTCCACTGTGTGTGGTCAACTTTGACAACTCATAACACGAGTAACAAATTGTCAGAGGGAGAGACAATGGATTGGGAACCCTATGTAGTGACTAGAAAGGAAAACGAACTTCAATAAGTAGTGGCACGGTGTGGCTACCGTACACAATGACCAATGGAATGATGCATAAGTCACTGACTATGACCAAAGAAGTCCACAGTGTGTGGTCAACTTTAACAACTCATAACAGGAGTAAAAAATTGTCAGAGGGAGTAACAATGGATTGGGAACCATATGTAGTGTCTAGAAAGGAAAAAGAACTTCAATAAGTAGTGGCACGGTGTGGCTACTATGCACACCGAACAACCAAACTAGGCATATGTGACTGACCATGACCAAAGAAGTTCAATATGGGTGGTCAACATTCAAAACCCATGACACGAGACAAAAATGGTCAAGGGGGGAAACAATGGTTTCGAAGTATTACTTTTCAACTAGCAAGGACAACGACCTTCAATAATAAGTAGCACGGTGTGGCTACCATGCACAATGGCAGACCAAAGTAGGCATATGTACTGCCTTTGACCACAGAAATCCGCTGTGTGTGGTCAACGTTGACAACTCATAATACGAGTCACAAATGGTCAGAGTGGGGGAGGATGGCTGGAGAACACCAGGTATCAAGTAGCAAACACAAGGACCTTCAATACGTAGTAGCACGGTGTGGCTACCATGTACAATGATCAACCAAAGTAGGCATATGTCACTGACCATGACCAAAGATTGCCACTAAGTGTGGTCAACTTTGACAACTCATAATACGAGTCACAAATGATCAGAGGGGGAAACAATGGTTTGTGAATACTAGTTATCGAATAGCAAGTACAAAGACCATTAATATGCAGTGGCACAGTGTGGCTACCATGCACAGTGACCAACCATGGTATGCATATGTCGCTGACCACGACCAAATAACTTCACTTCATGTGGTCAACGTTGACAAGTCACAACAAGAGTCACAGATGGTCAGAGGGGATAGCAATGGTTTGGGAACACTAGCTATCCACTACAAAGCACACAGACCTTCAATACATAGTGAAACGATGTAGAAACCATATACAGTGTCAAACCAAAGTAGGCATATGCCACTAACCATGACCAGAAGAATTGAACAGTGTGTGGTCAACGTTGAAAACTCGTAACACGGGTCACAAATGGTGAGAGGGGGAAACAATGGGTTAGGAATACTAGTTATCAGCTAGCAAGTACAACGACATTCAACAAGTAGTGGCTTGGTGTTGCTAGCGTGCACAGTGACCAACCAAAGGATGCATACGTAACTGACTATGACGAAAGAAGTCCACTATGTGTGGTCAACATTGACAACTCATAACATGAGTCACAAATGGTCAGAGGGAGAGACAATGGATTGGGAACCCGATGTAGCAACTAGAATGGACAAAGAACTTCAATACGTAGTGGCACAGTGTGGCTAATATCCACACCAAACTACCAAACTAGGCATATGTCACTGACCATGACCAACGATTTTTAATATGACCAACGTTCACAACCCATAACACGAGTCTAAAATGGTCAGAGGGGGAAACAATGGTTTTGAAATATTAGTTTATAACTAGCATGTACAACAACCTTGAATATGTAGTAGCACGGTGTGGCTACCATGCACAATGACAGACCAAAGTAGGCATGTGTACTACCTTTGACCAAAGAAGTCCGTTGTGTGTGGTCAACGCTGACAACTCATAATACGAGTCACAAATGGTCTGAGGGGGGAACGATGGTTCGGGAACACCCGGTATCATCTAGCAAGCACATGGAACTTCAATAAGTAGTGGTATGGTGTCGCTACCATGTACAATGACCAACCAAAGTAGGCATATTTCACTGACCATGACCAAAGAATGTCAATGTGTGTGGTCAACTTTGACAAATCATAACACGAGTCACAAATGGTCAGAGGGGAAAACAACGGTTTGTGAAAACTATTCATCGAATAGCAAGTACATAGACTGTCAATATGCAGTGGCACAGTGTGGCTACCATGCACACCAACCAACCAAAGTAGGCATATGTCACTGACCATGACCAAAGAATCTCACTTCATGTGGTCAACGTTGACCACTCACAGCAATAGTCACAGATATTCAGAGGGGGTAGCAATGGTTTGGGAACACTAGCTATCAACTACAAAGCACTAAGACCTTCACTGCATGGTGAAACGGCGTGGCAACCATGTACAGTGACAAACCAAAGTAGGCATATGCCACTAACCATGACCAAAAGAATTTTACAGTGTGTGGTCAATGTTGAAAACTCATAACACAAGTCACTAATGGTCAAAGGGGGAAAAAATGGGTTGGGAATACTAGTTATCAACTAGCAAGTACAAAGACGTTCAACAAGTAGTGGCACGGTGTGGCTAGCATGCACAGTGACCAACCAGACGATGCATACGTCACTGACTATGACCAAAGAAGTCCACTATGTGTGGTCAACATTGACAACTCATAACACGAGTCACACATGATCAGAGGGAGAGACAATGGATTGGGAACCCTATGTATCAACTAGAAGGGACAGAAAACTTCAATAACAAGTGGCATGGTGTGGCTACTATGCACACCGAACAACCAAACTAGGCATATGTCACTGACCACGACCAAAGAATGTCAATATGGGTGTTTAACGTTTGTAACCCATAACACAAGTCACAAATGGTCAGTGGGGGAAACAATAGTTTCAGAATATTAGTTATCAACTAGCAACTACAACGACCTTCAATAAGTAGTAGCACGGTGTGGCTACCATTCACAATGACCGACCAAAGTAGGCATATGTACTGCCTTTGACCAAACAAATCCGCTGTGTGTGGTCAACGTTAACACCTCATAATACGAGTCACAAATCTTCAGAGGGGGGAACGTTGGTTTGGGACCACCAAGTATCAACTAGCAAGAAGAAGGACCTTCAATAAGTTGTGGTATGGTGTGGCTACCATGTCTAATGACCAACCAAAGTAGGCATACGTCACTGACCATGACCAAAGAATGTCAGTGTTTGTTGTCAAATTTCATAACTCATCACACGAGTCACAAATGGTCAGAGGGGGAAACAATGGTTTGTGAATACAAGTGATCAACTAGCAAGTACAAAGACCATCAATATGCAGTGGCATAGTGTGGCTACCATGCACAGCGACCCACCAATGTATGCATGTCACTGACCATGACCAAAAAAGATCACTTCATGTGGTCAAGGTTGACAGCTCTCAACAAGAGTCACAGATAGTCAGAGGGGAGAACAATGCCCTGGGAACACTAGCTATCAACTAGAAAGCACAAAGACCTTCAATACGTAGTGACACAGCGTGGCAACCATGTACAGTTACAAACCAAAGTAGGCATATGCCCTAACCATGACCAAAAGAAGTTCACAGTGTGTGTTCAACGTTGAAATATCATTAGACGAGTCACAGCTGGTCAGAGGGGGAAACACTGGGTTAGGAACACTAGTCATCAACTAGCAAGTACAAACAACTTCAACAAATAGTGGCACGGTGTGGCTAGTGTGCACAGTGACCATCCAAAGGATGCATACGTCACTGAATATGACGAAAGAAGTCCAAAATGTGTTGTCGACATTGACAACTCATAACACGAGTCACAAATGGTCGGAGGGAGATACAATGGTTTGGGAACCCTGTGTATCGACTAGAAAGGATAAACGACTTCAACACGTGGTGGCATAGTGTGGCTACTGTGCATATCGAACAACCAAACCAGGCATATGGCACTGACCATGACCAAAGAATTTCAGTATGGGTGGTTAACGTTCACAACCCATAACACAAGTCAAAAATGGTCAGAGGGGGAAACAATGGTTTCAGAAGATTGGTTTTCAACTAGCAAGGATAAAGACCTTCAATTATTAGTAGCACAGGGTGGCTACCATGCACAATGACCGACCAAAGTAGGCATATGTACTGCCTTTGACGAAAGAAATCCGCCGTGTGTGGTCAACGTTGACAACTCATAATACAAGTCACAAATGGCCAGAGGGGGAAACGATGGGTTGGGAACACCAGGTATCAACTAGCAAGCAGAAGGACCATCAATAAGTAGTGGCACGGTGTGGCTACCATGTACAATGACCAACCAAAGTAGGCATATTTCACTGACCATGGCCAAAGAATGTCACTATGTGTGGTCTACTTTGATAACTCATAGCACGAGTCACAAATGGTCAGAGGGGGAAACAATGGTTTGTGAATACTAGTTATCGACTAGCAAGTACAAAGACTGTCAATATGCAGTGGCACAGTGTGGCTACCATGCACAGCGACCAACCAAAGTATGCATATGTCACTGACCATGACCAAAGAATCTCACTTCATGTGGTCAACGTTGATAACTCACAACAAGAGTGACAGACATTCAGAGGGGCCTTCAATGGTTGGGAACACTAGCCATGAACTATAAAGCACAGTGACCTTCAATACATAGTGCCACGGCATGGCAACCCTGTACAATGACAAACCAAAGAAGGCATATGCCACTAACCATGACCAAAAGAATCTAACAGTGTGTGGTTAGCGTTGCAAACTCATAACACGAGTCACAAATGGTCAGAGGGGGAAACTATGGGTTGGGAACACTAGTTATCTACTAGCAAGTACAAATATCTTCAACAAGTACTGGCACAGTGTGGTTATCCTGCACAGTGACCAACCAAATGATGCATACGTCACTGGCTATGACCAAATAAGTCCACTAAGTGTGGTCAACATTGGCAGCTCATAACACGAGTCACAAATGGTGAGAGGGAGAGACAATGGTTTGGTAACCTTATGTATGGACTAGAAAGGACAAAGAACTTCAATACGTGGTGGCACGGTGTGGCTACTATGCACACCAAACAACCAAACTAGGCATATGTCACTAACCATGACCAAAGAATTTCAGTATGGGTGGTCAACGTTCACAACCCGTAACACGAGTCACAAATGGTCAAAGGGGGAAACAATGGTTTCGGAACATTAGTTTTCAACTAGCAAGGACAATGAACTTCAAGAAATAGTGACACGGTGTGGCTACCATGCACAACGACCGACCAGAGTATGCATATGTACTGCCTTTGACCAAATAAACCCGCAGTGTGTGGTCAACGTTCACAACTCATAATATGAGTCACAAATGGTTCGAGGAACAATGGAACGTTGGAACGATGGTTTGGGAACACCATGTATTTACTAGCAAGCACAAGGACCTTCAATAAGTAGTGGCACGGTGTGGCTACCATGTACAACGACCAACCAAAGTAGGCATATGTTACTGAACATGACCAAAGAATGTCACTAATGGTTAGAGGGGTAACAATAGTTTGTGAATGCTAGTTATCGACTAGCAAGTACAAAGACCTTCGATATGTAGTGGCACATTCTGGCTAACATGCACAGTGACCAACCAAAGTATGCATATGTCACTGACCATGACCAAAGAATTTCACTTCATGTGGTTAACGTTGACACCTCAAAACAAGAGTCACAGATAGTCAAATGGGATAACAATAGTTTGGGATTACTAGCTATCAACTAGAAAGCACAAAGACTTCAATACGTAGTGACACAACGTGGCAGCCATGTACAGTGAAAAACCAAAGTAGGCATATGCCACTAACCATGACCAAACGAATTTCACAGTGTGTGGTCGACGTTGAAAACTCATACCACGAGTCACAACTGGTCAGAGGGGGAAACAATGGGCTGGGACCACTATTTATCAACTAGCAAGTACAAGGACCTTCAACAAGTAGTGGCACGTTGTGGCTAGCGTGCACAGTGACCAACCAAAAGATGCATACGTCACTGACTATGACCAAATAAGTCCACTATGTGTGGTCAACATTGACAACTCATAACACAAGTCAAAAATGGTCAGAGGGAGAGACAATGGTTTGGGAACCCTATGTATGGACTAGAAAGGACAAAAAACTTCAATACATGGTGGCACGGTGTGGCTCCTATGCATACCAATCAACAAAACTAGGCATATTTCACTGATCATGACCAAAGAATTTCAGCATGGATGGTCAACGTTCACAACCCGTAACACGAGTCACAAATGGTCAGAGTGGGAAACAATCGTCTCGGAAGATTAGTTTTCAACTATCAAGGACAAGGACCTTTAATGATTAGTAGCACGGTGTAGCTACCATGCACAATGACCGACCACAGTAGGCACATGTACTGCATTTGACCAAAGAAATCCGTTGTGTGTGGTCAACGTTGACAACTCATAATACAAGTCACAAATGGTCAGAGGGGGGAACGATGGTTTGGGAACACCATGTATGAACTAGCCAGCACAAGGAACTTCAATGAGCAGTTGCACGATGTGGCTACTATGTACAATGACCAACCAAAGTAGGCATATGTCACTGACCATGACCAAAGAAAGTCACTATGTGTCGTCAACTATGATAACTCATAACACGAGTCACAAATAGTCAGAGGGGGAAACAATGAGTTGTGAAAACTAGTTATCGACTAGCAAGTACAAAGACCTTCAATATGTATTGGCACAGTCAGGATACAATGCACAGTGACCAACCAAAGTATGCATATGTCACTGACCATGACCAAAGAATTGCACTTCATGTGGTCAACGTTGACAACTCACAACAAGAGTCACGGATAGTCAAAGGGGGTAACAATGATTTTGGAACACTAGCTATCAACTAGAAAGCACAAAGACATTCAATACGTAGTGACACGGTGTGGCAACCATGTACGGTGACAAACCAAAGTAGGAATATGCCACTAACCATGCCCACAATGATTTCACAGTGTGGTCAACGTTGAAAACTCATAACACGAGCCAAAAATGGTCAGAGGGAGAGACAATGGCTTGGGAACCCTATGTATCGACTAGAAAGGATAACAAGCTTCAATACGTGGTGGCACGGTGTAGCTACTATGCAAACCGAACAACCAAACTAGGGATATGTCACTGACCATGACCAAAGAATTTCAGTATGGGTGGACAATGTTCACAACCCATAACACGAGTCACAAATGGTCAAAGGGGGAAACAATGGTTTTGGAAGACTAGTTTTCAACTAGCAATGATAAAGACCTTCAATAACTAGTAGCAAGGTGTGGCTACCATGCACAATGACCGACCAAAGTAGGCATATGTAATGCCTCTGACCAAAGAAATCCGTTGTGTGTGGTCACCGTTGACAACTCATAATACGAGTCACAAATGGTCAGAGGGGGGAACGATGGTTTGGGAACACCAGGTATCAATTAGCAAGAAGAAGGAGCTTCAAGAAGTTGTGGCACGGTGTGGCTACCATGTACAATGACCAACCACAGTAGGCATATGTCACTAACCATGACCAAAGAATGTCACTATGTGTGGTCAACTTTGACAACTCATAACACGAGTCACAAATGGTCAGAGGGGGGGACAATAGTTTGTGAATACTAGTTATTGACTAGCAAGTACACAGACATTCATATGTAGTGGCACGGTGTGGCTAGCATGCACAGTGACCAACCAAAGTATGCATATGTAACTGACCATAACCAAAGAATTTCACTTCATGTGGTAGACACTGACAACTCACAACAAGAGTCACAGATAGTCAAAGGGGATAACAATGGTTTGGGAACACTAGCTATCAACTAGAAAGCACAAAGACCTTCAATGCATAGTGACACGGTGTGGCATCCATGTACAGTGACAAACCAAAGTAGGCATATGCCACTAACCATGACCAAAAGATTTTTACACTGTGGTCAACGTTAAAAACTCATAACACGAGTCACAAATGGTCAGAGGGGGAAACAATGGGTTGGGAACACTAGTTATCAACTATCAAGTACAGATACCTTCATCAAGTAGTAGTACGGTGTGGCTAGCGTGCACAATGACCAAACAAAGGATGCATACGTCACTGACGATGACCAAAGAATTCCACTATGTGTGGTCAACATTGACAACTCATAACATGAGTCACAAATGGTCAGAGGGAGAGACAATGGTTTGGGAACCCTATGTATTGACTAGAAAGGACAAAGAACTTCAGTGCGTGCTGGCACGGTATGGCTACTATGCACACCGAACAACCAAAGTAGGCATATGTCACTGATCATGACCAAAGAATTTCACTATGGGTGGTCAACGTTCACAACCCGTAACACGAGTCAAAAACGTTCTGAGGGGGAAACAATGCTTTTGGATGATTAGTTTTCAACTAGCAAGGACAAAGACATTCAATGATTAGTAGCATGGTGTGGCTACCATGCACAATGACTGACCAAAGTAGGCATATGTACTTCCTTTGACCAAATACATCCGCTGTGTTTGGTCAACGTTGACAACTCATAATATGAGTCACAAATGGTCAGAGGGGGGAACGATGGTTTGGGAACACCGGGTATCAACTAGCAAGCACAAGGACCTTCAATAAGTAGTGGTACGGTGTGTCTACCACGGACAATGACCAACCAAAGTAGGCATATGTCACTGACCATGTTCAAAGAATGTCACTATGCGTGGTCAACTTTGACAACTCACAACACGAGTCACAAATGGTCAGAGGGGGGAAACAATTGTTTGTGAATACTAGTTATCAACTAGCAAGTACAAAGACCGTTTTTTTGCAGTGGCACAGTGTGGCTACCATGCACAGCGACCAACCAAGGTATGCATATGTCACAGACCATGACCAAAGAATCCCACTTCATGTGGTCAACGTTGACAACTCACAACAAGATTCACAGATAGTCAGAGGGGGTAACAATGGTTTGGGAACACTAGCTATAAACTATAAAGTACAGAGACCTTCAATACGTAGTGACACGGCGTGGCAACCATGTAAAGTGACAAAGCAAAGTAGGCATATGCCACTAACCATGACCAAAAGAATTTCACAGTGTATGGTCAACATTGCAAACTCATAGCACGAGTCACAAATGACCACAGGAGGAAAACATGGATTGGGAACACTAGTTTTCAACTAGCAAGTACATAGACCTTCAACAAGTAGTGGCACAGTGTGGATATCGTGCACAGTGACCAGCCAAAGGATGCATGCGTCACTGAATGTGACCAAAGAAGTCCACTATGTGTGGTCAACCCTGACAACTCAAAACATGAGTCACAAATGGTCAGAGGGAGAGACAATGGATTGGGAACCCTATGTAGCGACTACAAAGGACAAAGACCTTCAAGAAGCTATGGCACGGTGTGGCTACTATGCACACAGAACAACCAAACTAGGCATATGTCACTGACCATGACCAAAGAATTTGAATATGGGTGGTCAACGTTCACAACCCTAGACACGAGTCACAAATGGTAAGGGGGGGAAACAATGGTTTCGGACTATTTGTTTTCATCTAGCACACTCACGCACATGGACATACACGCACGCACACACTCACACGCACACACACACACACACTCACACACACACACACACACACACACACACACACACACACACACACACACACTC
>SZWC01010658.1:49050-60388 GCA_023375785.1 Penium margaritaceum | reverse complement strand
GTGTTTTCTGACCAGTGTGTTTCTGACCACAGTGTTTCGGACCACTGTGTTTATGACCAATGTGTTTCTGACCAGTTTTTTTCTGACCAGTGTGTTTTTGACCACTGTGTTTCTGACCACCGTGTTTCTGACCACCGTGTTTCTGACCAGTGTAGTTCTGCCAGTGTATTTCTGACCACCGTGTTTCTGACCACCGTGTTTCTGACCACTGTGTTTCTGACCAGTGTGTTTCTGACCAGTTTGTTTCTGGCCACCGTGTTTCTGACCACTGTGTTTCTGACCACAGGGTTTCTGACCACTGTGTTTCTGACCAGCGTGTTGCTGACTACTGTGTTTCTGACCAGTGTGTTATTGACCAGTGTGTTTCTGACCAGTGTGTCGGATATGATCTCGGAGATTGCCTCAAGGGGTGCAGCCATCGAGAAAATAAAGGGTGACAATGCAGGTTCATCTTCGGAGTCACAGGATCAACACCCGAACGGTCCCACAACCGACAAACTGTGCGAGCCTCGCCAAGACCAATACCAACGGCCACACACCACAACGGCCCTGGCGAAACGCACATGCAAAGATCATGCCTGCATTCACCACTCCTCTATGCGTACGGCTAGCAAAGCCGAGTCGTGGACTCGAGGCGCTCCCTGCCCTTGCACTTGCCCGAGCCGCCACCTCTATGCCCGCTCAACGAAGCGCGCTAGGTTAGACATTTCCTATTTGTATTGTTTGTACCTCAGTCTATAATCAATCCATTGGATTCTCCTTCAGGCTCGCCCTTTGGGCCGCCTCCAGTCCCTTTGCCCTCAATCTCAGCTCAGCGCCCGTGCTCCCACATTGCGCCCTTTCCATTCTCTCAAACATCATCCATACGTCAGCAATGCCCGCACCTTCAAGGAAGCTTCCGCTCTTCCCACAAAGTGCTGCATCCTCTATTCCTCACAAGAATCTCAGTGCTCGCACCTGCGGTGCTGCGCCCAGACCTCTCCTCATCATCCTGCATCGTCATTCGCTTCCGCTTTGTCCTCCTATCGTCATTTCCGCCTTGCTTCTGCTGGTGCTTCTGTCCACCATTGAAACGTTCGTCACTGCGACCGCGTCCACTATACGGTAGCACCTGCATTCTTTTGACATGGTATCAGAGCACAAGTAACACCCCTGGCTGGTTCGTGCTCGCCGCCGTCGGCCGCACCCACTTCTATCGTACTTCTCCGCCTCGAAGAACTGTGGTTGCCAGAAGAACTACGGTGGCAGCACTTCTTCTGCCTATGGTGTCGTGGCAGCACCACTCCACTCCTTCTTGGAAATTACGCGCAGGAGGTTCTGCCCCTGCGCTCACTCCATCAGCAAGCAGTTTCAGCTCGTTTATCATCTCCACCGTCAGTGCACGTGGTTCTGCCCTTGCACTCAGTCGCATCTTTCTCCGTAGCAGCATTTCGGCAGTCGAAAACTCATCATCCTGGTTTTGCTGTTCACTTTGATCAAAAGTCATCCGCGCACTCTCATCGCCTCAACGAAAGCATCGTCAAGCACCTCAAACATCATCTTGAGAAAATATATCCTGCACCGCCATCTGTCCATCTCTTTCCACCGCCTTACCATCAACTCCATCATGGCATCTTCCCTCACTCTGACTGGTCTTCCCAAGCTCACTGTGAAGCCGGATGGGACTAGCAACTACAAACTATGGAACTACTCAGTGCCACTTTTCTTCGGAACATAGAAGGTTGAGGGAGTAACCCTCAGTCACCTGATCACCAACACGGACACTGGGATAGAACCACCTGACGCCACTTCCTATTCCTCAACTGCAACTGTATCAACCACTCCCGGTGGAGACCCCTCCGGTGGATCTGTGTCTCACCCCGCTCCTTCAGATGCCTCTTCATCCTCTGTTCCCGTTGCCCCTACTACCACCATCAGCCACGCCTCCTGGAAGTTGCCAATAGCACCGCCCTCATGATGATCATGACCACCTCTTCTCCTGAACTGCATGAAGACATTTGCACTCTTGGCTACAAGACTTACGAAGTATGGAAAGCCCTTGAAGATCGCTTCAGCAACAACACCTCCACCGCCTGCAGAATCAAGATCATGTCACTCTTCTCCGTGCCCTTCATCGCCCACACCAACATGGGTAGCTACATTACAGCCGTCACCACCATCGCTTGCGATCTCAAAGAAATGAAAATTGATCTTCCTCCCGCTGTCGTCTGCACCGGCATCATCTCCGGCCTCCCTGGTCAGTATGATATCATCCGCCAAACCTTGCTGCAGCTGCCTGTTGACCAACTGACCATCGCTGTCATCATCCCCAAGCTCATGGCAGTAGAACAAGACTACGTCGCTAAGCAAGCACGAGAGACTACCATTGCCACCAACTCGTTTGAAGCTATGGCCGCCACTACTGACAACCGCATGTTCAATCGCTTCCCCGCCTGCTTGTACACCATCCGCCACGGCCCATTCAAAGGAACTAAGTGTGGCCGTCGCAACCACCCGCATCATGTTGTGATCATCGCACTGCCGACGAGTGGCTGGATCAAAACACTGGTAAATCCTATGGTGAACAGCCCAACTGGGCGGAGGAGCGTCGTCAACACTACTACAACCGGATGGGAAGTTCAAGCTGGCGCTCAACCCCAGCCAACAACATGGAAATCTCATCTTCTCCTGCCATCCCTGCTGCTATGAACCCTGCTCCTAACAATGCTGTCATGTTAGGAGTAGTCGAGCCTGTGACTGAGATTGGATCTGAGGAGTACGGTTCTTCATACTTGCTAGTCCATGCCACTTTTTCCTCCACTGTGGGTGTCCCCTCTGACCATTGTTGACTCATGCTATGACTTGTCAAAGCTGACAACACGTGGTCCAAGTCTGTGGTCATGGTCAGTGATGTATGCCAACTCTGGCCGGTCATTGTGCACGATGACCACAATGTGCCACTAGTGATTAAACGTTTTCATACTTGCTAGACATGCCTAGGATGCCTGAACTTTGAACGTCCCCTCTCAAAGTTTGTTACTCGTGCTGTGATTTGTCAAAGTTGACCACACATGGTGGAATGTGGTCATCGTGTTGATTGATATCAGCCTGCTTTGGCCGGTCATTGTACATGATAGCCATAACATGCTACCATGTTGCACCGTGCTAATGGGTTTGATAGTATATTCCATGCATAGAATCCCTAAAATATATGTTCCCCTCTAGCTGTTGAAAGGTTTCTATACTTTCTCAATATGGAAGGTTCCTATATGGAGGGGAACATAAAGGGATACCTCTCTATAAGGAAAAATTAAAAACTTTCTCAACGCAATATGCCATGTTGCGTTGTCGCCCCACTGTCGACGGCTAAGCCATCCAAAGCTTGCTTACGGACCAATTTAACATGTTCCTCATGCATGAAGATGAGACCACCAATGCCTTGTGGGTTTGTGGTCTCATGCTCCTTCGCAAACTTGTTTTCTAATGTTTTACATAATTTCTTGTCAATATCATTATTCACATACCTTTATTCCCCTCTCTCTAACCATTTATGACTCATGCAACGATGTTCCAAAGCCAATCACACATGGTGTAATGTTTTGGTCATGGTAAGTGCCATCTCCCAAATTCAGCTGGTCATTGCTCATGATGGCCATACCGCGCCACTAGTTTATTACATTTGTATATGTGCAGGTAAATGTCTAGCATTCTTAAACATTGGTTGCACTTTCTAGCCATTTCTGACTCGTGATATGATTCCTGAAAGTTAACCTCACATGGTGTAATTCATGGTCAGTGAAGTATACCCACTTTGGCTGGTCATTGTGCATGATAGCCAGGCTATGCCACTAGTTATTGAAGTTTTTTGTGCTTGCTAGTCCATGCCTAGTATGCCTGCACTACAATTGACTCCTCTAACAGTTTTTGTATCCTGCTATGTTTTGTCAAAGTTGACTGCACATGGTGTTATGTTGTGGTAATGGTCAGTGACATATGCCTAATTTGGCTAGATTTTATGCATATAAGCCACGCCATGCCACTTGTTTCTGAAGTTTTTCTAAGTTTTTTTTCATGCCTAGTACTCCTGAACTTTGATTGCCCCCATATGACCATTTTTTAATGGGGCCATGATCTGTCAAAGTTGACCACACACACATGATGTAATGTTGTGGTCATGTGTTGCATAAGCCAAATATGGCTGGTCATTGCCCAAGTTAGCCACACCGTGCCACTGGTGTTTGAAGGTTTTGATTCTTCCTAGTCTATTCCTAGTATGCTTGTACTTTCATTCCCCCTTTTGGTCACTTATGACTTGTGCTTTGATTAGTCAAAGTTGAACCCTTCGTGTGTATTGTTGTGGTCGTGGACAGTGCAGTACGCCCGTGTTTGCCAACCATTCCACAAGATAGCCTCCCCGTACCATTGGTTGTTGATGGTTTTGATGCTTGGAAGCCCATAACCAGTACGCCTATACATTTATCTTCCATTGTGGCTGTTTCCATCATTTTCTTCTTTTTGTCAAAGTTGACAACACGTGGTGCCATGTTGTGACCATAGTGAGTGACACATATCCACTTTGGTCAATCATTGCGGACAACAGCTACACCGTGCCACTTGTTATTGAAGGTTTCTATACTTGGTAGTCAATTTCCATAATGCATATGCTTTTATTGCCCTCTCTGGCCATTTATGACTTGTGCTATGGTTTTCAATGCTGACCACACATGGTGTACTATTGTGATCATGGTAACTGACTTATGCCAAATTTGGCCGGTCATTGTACATAATAGCCATGCCTTTCCACCAGATATTGAAGGTATTTTTCATTTCTAAAAAATGTTTAGTCAGCCTGCACTGCGATTGCCCGCTCTGATTGCTTGTGATTCGTGCTATGATTTGTCAAAGATGACCACACATGGTGTAAAGTTATAGTCATGGTCAACGACATGTGCCCACTTTGGCCGGTCATTGCTCACGATAGCTACACTATGCTTCAAGTATTTGAAGGGTACTGTAGTTGGTAGTTCATGCATGGTATACCTGCACTTTGATTGCACCCTCTACTCTTTTCTCACTCGTTGTGTGGGTTGTCAAAGTTAGCTACACATTGTGTAGTTTTGTGCTCATGTTCAGTCACACATGCCCATCTTGATGGTCATTGAGCACAATAGTCACACCTTGCCACTAAATACTACATATTTTTTTACTTTCTAACACATTGCTGGTATGCCTAAATGTTTATTGTCCCCTCTCTTCATTTCTGATTCGTGCTATGATTTTTCAGCTCTAACCACACCTTGTGAAATGCAGTGGTCATTGTCAAAGATGCATGCATACATTGCCAGGGCATTGTGCATGATAGTCATGATATTTCAATACTTTATGAAGGTTTTTATACTTGTTAGACAATGCAATTTTTGTTGCGCTCATCGATTGCCCATTCGAGTGGCTCACATTGATGCATAAGAGGAATCCTCATATTTCAAAGTTCTACGAGGACGACCAACATGTTACACTCCTCCAAGTACAACCAAGGGGTTGTAAAGGTCATAGAATAGTTCTAGTAGTATGAGATGGAGGAGTTTCTCACTGTTTCATTAGCAACAAACTGGTTTGAAAGGTGGGCTCGTAGAACGAACTAGTGGTGCTTGAAGGAAAAACCGTCGATAAATAGCTGTAGATCTGTCGACTTCGCAAACCACTCCGATTACAAATTGGAGACCCGTATGGTGTAACGATGTCAAGGACTTCCCCTATGAGCAACCACAAAATCATCCTCGGGAAATATTTTCTACACAGGCATAATTCGCAGGTTGATTGGAGCAGCGGGTTAGTCTATGTTGGCATTGACAATATAAAGTGATATATGCCTCATGTCAAGTGACCCACAATGCAACGGCGGCCAAGTGGCAGAAGTGGAAGCAAGTGAGGATGTTGCGGCAACCACAAAAATCCGACCTGTATCTTTGGACGTGGTCAAGCGATACGTGAAGAGCGGAGCCCAAGCATGGCTAGTCCACGTGGAAGCAAGGGAAGCCAAAAAATCATTATTGTCAAGGTGACACCAACGACCTCAACACCTGAAAAGTTTTGAGGAATCAGAAGGGGTTTTTCCCAATGAAATATCCCAAGAGCTACCACCGCAATGCAACATTCACCAATAGATAGAATTGAAGCTAGATAAGAGACCGGCGGTGAAGGGGACCTGTCACATGGGTAATCACAAGCTGTCTGAACTCAAGAAGTAATTGGACAAGATGCTCGAATAGAGGTTCACCAGAACCTCCGCGTCACCCTACAGAACACTCACACTTTTTGTAAAAAGGAAAACCAGAGGGATGCTGATGTCTATGGACCACCAAGCATTGAATGAATTTATCATATAGAACCACTACTTCCTCCCTTGAGAATGTCAACATTTTGATCAACTCCGTGTGGCCCGATTCTTAAGCGAAATTGACTAATGTAACGGTTATCATCAAATTTGCATATCGGACAACGACATCCAGAAAATAGTGTTCTACACGACATACAGGCACTTTAAGTGCATGGTCAAGGCGTTTGGACTCACGATTCCCCCCCGTATCATTTATGGCAATAATGAATACCATGTTTTTCCCATACCTAGATGACTTTGTCATCGTGTATCTCGACAATATCCTGGTGTACACTTGCATCCCAAAGGAGCACATTGAATATTTCCAGAAAGCTCTTGACATTTTGTGAAAACATTTTTTTAAGAGCTCTTGAAGTAGAACTTCAGTTGACATTTCATCTAGTTTGTGGGCCACATCATCGACAGTGGAAAAATCAATATGGACCCAAAAAGGATAGAGGCAGTCGCAAATAGGCCGACGTCCACACATGTTCAGAACATCCAAGCATTTTTGGACTTCTATAACTACTACCATTAATTCATACAGGTCTACGCCCGAGTGTCAACACCTCTTTGGATCTCACTCACAAAACCACCAAGTGGAATTCGGAAGATAATGAACAAAAAAAGTTCAGCTCGGTTAGAAACACTATGGACTTAGTGCTAGATTGGAATATTCAATGGTGGACTACATGATGGCCACCAATGCGTTTGATCAAGCCATCGGAGCCGATCTCTTCATGGGCAATGGTAGTGGAGAACAACCGGTTGCATACATGTTGAAAAAACTAAGCAAGCTAGAATTCAACTAACTGATGCACAAAAAGGAGATGCTCTAGGTCGTACATGTGTTTAATACGTGTTGATGCTACTTGGAATGTTGGTAATGCATCATCCTTACCAATAATCACACACTAAAACATCACAAGACCCAGCCGAGTCTTAGCAGTTGATAGACTCAATTAATGGAGTTCCTCAAGTTCAACTTTGACTACGACATCAAGTACTGGCTGAGAACCAGATTTACGACTTCGACTACGAAATCAAGTACTGGCTGAGAACCAGATCAAGGTCAACTTTGACTACGACATGAACAAACTAATCCTGTGGATGCTATAAGTCGACAACTAGATTTACTGGCTGAGATTTAGTATGTTGCTTGTGGAACGAGACCCGTACCTTGAGGCGGTTTGCGAAGGATTACCAGGAGTTTGGTAGGTAAGACAAAATTGAAGTTTTGTTTAACGGCCCGTATTGGCAATGGTGATTGATTTGCCATGTTGTCGTCCCTTCATGCAAAGAGCTACAGCCTATGTTATTGGAGGAATGCCATGAAACCATCCCAGGTGAACACTTCAATGAAGACAAGATGCTCAAGAGGCTAGTGGAAAACAATGGGTAGGACAAGATGAAAACCAACGTGGCGGCCTTCCACAAATAATGCAACATCTACTAGAGGTAAGAATCCCATCACACACGGCCATTCGGACTACTTCAACCCCTACCCGTTATGACTGAATCGCGTGTCCACATCAGCATAAAACATGTGACGGGTGTGCCCTGTACTCCGAAGTGGTATGACGCCATCCTCGTGGTGGTGGAAATATTTTCAATAATATAACACTTCATCCAAATGACCACCATCTTCACCGTAGATGGAAGAGCGCGATTGTTCCCAAATCAAAATGTGTGGCTACATGACATGCCTCGTACCATCATGAGCAACAAAGACGTTTGTTTTTCTAATTGTTTTGTGCTCCAACTCATGATGCATTATGGTAATTGGATCTTACTATACAGGGTACTTTGACCTGAGACTTACAAGAAACCGAGTACAACTATCACACGCTCGCCTAATTGGAGCTATGAGGCTCACATGTCATGCGAGCCTCATAGCACCAATTGGGCAATAGATATGCCAACCACCAAACTCACGAACAGCTCCACCACTTCCACCCCAACTGGAAACATACCTTTAAAGGTGATCTAGGACAAACTTTGTGCCACACGTACTAGAGTACAAAGCAACATCCAAGTCGTTATCCACCGCAGGGACTTTGCAAGGTTCTTGGATAAAACAGAATAGGCCCTTATCAAGACCAAGCAGCTATGAAGCGAGGATCAATCTAATATCACAAGGATGACGTGTTTAGCGCTGATAGTGTCCTCCTTAACTCTGCAAATATCAAAATCCAAGGATATGACTTAGCGAAGCTCAAACCTCGATGGTTGGGACCGTTTGCGATCGAGCAAATGCAAACCCCTATCATCGCTTGACTTTGCCTAACTTACAACATGAAAGTTTATCGTGCCTTCCACATCAAGAAACTCGAGCATTAGCATGACCTTAGTATGCAGTTGCACGGGAGAAACATTGCACATCCACCATCGGTACAAGTGGAAAGAGATAGGGATTATGTGATTAGATGTTTCCTTGGACATTGACGCAATGGGGAAAACAACACAATTTTTGGTGAAGCTACACAACTACAATCTCGCAAACAATAGAGGAATCCATATGACAACCTCCACGATGTTGATCATCTTATTGAAAGCTATTTTCTCCGTTACTAGCCTACTTCTAAGAGCACGTTGGGGCGTAGTGGCTAGAAGGGGGGAAGTGTTGTATCCCTCACATTATCGAGTCCCTAAAGTCTACGAGTGGGCACTTCTGTGAGTATGTGCACTCATGGCACACAACACGAAAAATGTAGGATTTCATTACCATTCGATAAAGGGTATTTTGGCCAACTGCCCTGACTTCCAGTATTCTGTTGAAGTTTTTGATAGCTTTGACCACCTTTCAGAGAGGTCTATAAAAGTATCACAAACTAACATCAATGTTCGAATATTGTTTGAACATATTGTTGGTGTCACTCGACTTCTATAGCGAAGCACCTTCATATTCTCAACGCTCCCTGAATTCACGGTGAAGCTCCTCGACGCAGCCACTCGTGGTGTGAGATCGCACGCATTGCTTGGCTCGAGCAATGATGACTTGAAACATGCCTCATTCTCATTCCCTGCATTACATGTATGTGCTCGATCAACTCAACACTTGTCATTAAAGTGCACTTACTACTCTATACAAATAAAACATTTGTTCAAAATCCCCGAATAGTGGTTTGCCTTGCACCTCATACTTGTGATCCACCTACGTCCCGCTCGGTGTAACCTTGATACACCCTATAGTGTCTCCATCAGAAAGCCTCTCTGGCAAAGACTGCACCTAATGGGCCGTACATCAACTTGGGTACCAATGGGCCATGTTCCGATGGTGGTTTGGGGCTTTAACCCACACCACCATCGGTGATGACCGCCTGTTTTATCCGTCAGTCCATTTGGTCAGTAGATTAATCCGACTTGACCTGAAAGCCTCAAGGTGTAAGCCGCCCTCACGACGACATTGTGAGCAACCTGAAAACTATGAAAAAAATGTTTTCTCACGTTTCTTTACATTAATTTCATGCATGATTTTTTCCATAAATTGTTAAAGACAGAAAATACTAACTTAAAATCATCATCAGTATTGGAAAACTAGTAAGACCAGTTACGTCGAAGAAGTATTTTGATAGATTCTCAAGCTCTAACGGCCTAGATGATCCGAGCATCAAAGCAACCCGTCGTGCTCCTCAGGTTGGTGTAAAAATTTGATCACGGCAGCTAGGTTTGCGTCTCTAGTATCCCAGGAACCAGGCAGGTTCAAATTTGCGGAGTAAATAGGAGCATGACACCTGGTGTGCAGACAGAGCCACAACGAAGATTATGCTACCAATTTATCCCTAATTGTTTCGGAGCCCACTTTTCTAGAGTGCGTGTCTGAGCCCCTTGCAAGTAGTCCTCACATGGGCCCTATCTAACAATGGATTCAATCTATTGATGGCTTTTTTGCAGGATTTGACCGTAGTTTGAACCAATCATTGATCACCTGTCCCGCTGGAGGGATAGGTGATAGATGATTCATAGATGGTTCATCGATTAGGCGACAGTCACTGAACCGCCCTTACTGCATTCCTCGCCAGTTCGCAAGCCGCCAAATTTCTGGCGGGCCAATAGTTGAAATCGGTTCGGAGACGGGGCCCTGAACAAATCACATTTGCCGCCTTCGCTTCACCAACGCCAGTCCTTACCGCCAGGTATTGGAGCAGTTGACCGCCGGTCCATAGGGTTTTTGTGCGCGGTGAATTCTCTGCTGTTTCCAGCACACGGTGTGTTAGTGTTGCATATGCAGCTGAGCCATCATCCGCGCCCTCGGTTCCTCCCGTTCAGCGTTGCAAGGTTTATCACTGTTTACTGCCAGCACGTTTTGTGGGTGGCTGTCTAGTTCACTAGTAAGGCCCTCAGCCTGCAAGAGGGCGAGCGCGCGGGAGCGGGTGAAGAGCAGGTGGACGCGTGGCAAGTGCATGGGCCAGAGATTGTGAGCGGGGGAGTGGAAGTGCGTCATTTATCGGACCAAAGCGGGTGGAGCGTCCGGGTTTTTTTTGTCCTTCTGGGGTCAGCCGGTTTTGTCTGTTTCCTTTGTCTGCATATTGGAGTAGAGGGAAGGTTCTCTTAGGTTTGTCGACCGGCCTTTGTTTGTCTATGCCGCCTGGTAAGCCCTGGTGCGCTGTCTGTCGGTACTGCTTCTTCAGGTGACAATGGCGGTGGCAGCGATTTTTTTGTCCTGCGAGCCCCTCTTGCCGCGTCGTTTTGCTGGTGTGGTTTGCTTTGCCCTCCTCCATTATGGCAAGTTCGGCCCGCTCCACTCATGCGCAGATGGTAGATGTAGATCTGAGGAAGCACTGTGTCGCTTGCGTGCAGGGAGCGGGAGTGCCGAGAGGAAGGAGCAGAGGAGCCGTGGGAAGGGAGCGGAGCGGTGAGAGAAAAGCTGAAAGGACAAAGCGTCTGAGAGGAGGGCTCAGAGCGGGAGGCAAGGTGGGCAAGTTGGGCAAGGGAGTCGTTGCAAGTGAGGAGGAAGGAGAGAGAGGAGAGTTGTGGAGCAAG
>SZWC01010658.1:17674-40294 GCA_023375785.1 Penium margaritaceum | reverse complement strand
GAGGGGAGAGAGTTTTCTGGTGTGTTTTTTGGTTTTACTCTGTCCATGGGCAGGGTTTCCTGGAGCCGCATTCGAGAATGCGGCTGCCTGTCGGTGCTGTGGGTGGTTATGGGGATGGGCGTGGTGCTGCGTCTGCTTCTGCGTCTGCGTCTCCTGCACCTGCTTCTGCTGGGGGTTTCAGACACAGCCACAGCCCACATTCAGGTTGGCTGCACACCAACCCGCCACCTTGCCCCCACCACTGCCATTGCTCAGCAACTCTGCCGCAAGCACTGCTGTGCCAGCTACCTGCATGCCATCACCGCTACAGCCATGTCTCGCTTGCAACCATGCCTTTCTGTGCCATCTCCTCCTCTGGGCCGCCACCATGTCACGATGCCACCATGCCACCATGCCACCTTCACACCGCCGCCACAACACCGCCATGTCAACGCCTATCAGTTGAGGAAGGGGGAAAGGGGTTGTGGTTTTTGTTGCTTCTGGTTGTGACACAAAGGTGGTGGAGGGCTGCATGGTTGCGTCTCGTCTGCTCTCATGTCTTTGGCTCTGATGCCTGCGATGGCATGTTCGTGGCAACACAAGTGGTTGGCGCCCATGGGCTTTGTGGTGCCTCTGGCTTCTGCTTCATGCGCACTGTTCTTCGAAGGGTGACCACGGCTTTGGTTTTTCCCATTTCAGTTTCTGTTTTTGGTTGGGTGCACCAGGCCTGGACCGATGTTCAACTCCAATCCCTTGATGTGCACGCGCTTTTTGGTGTTGCAGTACACTGGCTACGCTGATTACTCTGGCGCGGCCGCCATGCAGTCTGACCGTGGGATGCGTGGAGACTACCGATTCCGCCCATACTAGCTTTTGTGTGACTGAGAGGGAGACTGCACTCATTGATCCCTGTGGCCATCCCTGGCGGTGATTTGTTTGGTAACAAAGCCGGGCTAAGGTGGCTAAATGGCCTCCGCACAGCCTCCTAGCCTCCCACACTTGACTGTGGTGTGACAGAGAGTTCGAAATTCAATCATGCAACTGTGATCAGTTACTAGAGCTGCAGCTTTCAGACTATTTCTAGCTGCACAAATGGTGAGGTTGGAGAATCTCCTTCATGTTGTGTTGGTGGATTCCCAGCATCCATTGCTCCAACTCTGTTGAAATGGAGGTTGGAATGGCCTGCAATGTGGTGCAGCGGCACTGTGTGGCATGGCCAGACTGTGTAGGCAGACCCTTGGCCACTACTTTAAGGCTGTGGAGGATGAGGGGTGTACACAATAGTGACATGAATGCAACTGAGAAGGGTGAAAAGACTTCAGGAGACTATGCTGAGCCTGAGTCCAGAATGCAGAGTCAGGACCCTCTACCCATGCATGACTGGGATGCAATGTGTGAAACTTGGGGATGAAGATGGGGCAGGTATAACAGAGGGAGCTGTGAAGATGCAGACATGACCCAAGTCGCACTCGCAATCAATGGCACACGCCCTGGAGCTTGCGATGCAGGACCTCCGTGAGCACCTCTTGACAGTCTCCGAGACTAAGGGGCAGGGATTCAAGCTGATTCGACATCGAGAAAAGTCATCCATGCGCACATCACACGACCCTATGGACATGGATGTGTTGTGATTTGTGACATTCCTGTCGACCTGTACAGTTTACTATGACCACTCCGTCGTGTCCATGCTCGTGCAGATCCCTGATGCGGACCCAGGTGGCACCGGGGCTTTGTCTAGTGCTGGACTACCTGCTTGGAGCTGATCCATGGTTGCCCTAGAGTCCTGAATGCTGTCCGGGACCTTCTGCAGTTTTTATGCAGCTTGTAGGATTGTATCGGTGGACTGGTCGTTGGCCCGATTTGCATGGTTTTGCATTGTGTGTCCACTGTTTGCTGCCGGATGCATGCACGCGACTCATTGTAGCATCTGGCTTGAGATTCTGCACGTGTAGGTTCAAACGACGTAGCGTTCTAACTTGTCTACGCTGAGTTACAGTCAAAACAATGGTTGTGGGCTGGTTTTAGGACAGATCTTGCACTGCCGCGTGCGACGCCCGCCGTGCGCCGCGGTGTTGGGTTTGTGTCAGTACCACACGGTGACCTCTGGCCTCGTTGCACACTCTCCTCACTGACGCAGGTGACTAACTGGAGAAAGGCAACCCCTGCTGGCTGCTACGCCATGGTGGCATGACTGCACAGCGAGTCTCATAGCCGGGCATCAACCAGGCATCAAATCTCACATGTCTCTGGCTGGTGTGCATTTGTGCACACTAATTTGCGTCGGGTTCATACTCTTGCCTATTCTTTGACATGTCTTCACTACGGTGACCTAGTTTATGCTAGGAAATTGTTCTGTGGGCAGGTGGGGTCGAATCCCCCAGTTTCGAGCTCGCTGCAGTGCTCGCTCGCTCACTCGCTCGCTGCCCGCTCGTTCGCCCGCTCCCACCTGCACGTAACACCTCCGTGACTTGTTACTCCATCACTTTTTTCCTCTCCACTTCTAACTTCCACGTTAACACCATTGCTCGCTTGATGTCTTCCAAGCCTCACCTCAGCTGCTGCCTACTTGTCTAGCGCAGCAGCCTACTGGTATCAGAGCACGTTGCGTGGAAGACGGGCAGGGGATCGATCTGTTGCCCACGTATCCTGGGTCAAACCCGCGACGGCCACTCTTGGCGTCGCGCCTCCACCCCGCCATCACAACCCACCAGCATAACAGCAGCTGACTGTTGTAGCCTCAGCAGCAGCGAGTGACGGCATTCTGCCGTCGGGGCTCTTTGGTCTTCCCCTCCTCTTGCTGGTTGGGCTCCCCTCTATTCCTGGGTTGGGTGGGGTTGGAACAGGTTCCTACAGGTGTTCCCACGGCCTTCCCATATTTCCCACGCCCACTGGGGCGGGGGAAACACTGCCAAAAAAATTTCGGCAGCGTGGGGGGGCCCGTCGCCGTCTCCTAGCGGTATTTGCAGCAGCTGCAACGTGAACAACGTCTCAGCTTAAGCAGCGCAGCAGCAGCAGCCTCGCAACATCCCTGCAGCAGTGGACCTATCTCCTTAGCTCCGCAGCAGCAGCCCAGCAGCAGCACCTTATCAACAACAGCTTCGCAGCAGCATTTTAGCAGCAGCGCAGCATTAGCTCAGCAGCAACTCGGCAGCAGCTCAGCAAACAGCTCCGCGGCAGCTTAGCAGCAGCTCAGCAGCAGATCAGTGGCTGCTTAGCAAACTCCTCAGCAACAGTTGAGCAGCACCTCAGTAGCTTCACAGCAGCACCTTAGCAGCAGCGCAGCATCACCTCAGCAGCAACTCAGCAGCAGCTCAGCAAACAGCTCAGCAGCAGCTCAGCAACAGCTCAGCAGCAGCTCAGTAGCATATCAGCGGCTGCTCAGCAAACTGCTTAGCAGAAGCGCAGCATCACCTCAGCAGCACGGCAACTGCTCGCAAACAGCTCAGCAGCAGCTCAGCAACAGATCAGCAGCTGCTCAGCAAACATCTCAGCAGCAGCTCAGCAGCAGCTCAGTAGCAGCACGGCAGCAACAGCAGCAGCTGCAACAAGTACCTGCACCACAGCAGCCGCATAACCAACGTGACAGGAGCAGCAAGCGGTGTTGTGGAGAATCTGCACTGCAACCTTGTAGCAGTCTCCGCACCACCGTTTGGTGGTGGTCGCCGTCACGCTGGCGCACTGGGAGGATCTCGGTGGCGACTCAGGGGAGAGCTCGGCACTACAACGCTCGGTAAGACCTCCCTCCCGTGGTGCCTCTGGGGGGATTCAGCAGCCGCACGACGCGGCTGCTGCATTGCCGCACTCAACTTGGCGTCAGGACGCGCTAGAGTTTGCTCGCACCTTCACACGTACTGCGTCCACCGTGATAGACGCGGCAGCTACAACTGCTGCCACCTTTGCCGCCGCAGCTAGAGCAGCACGTGCCCCTGCATCAATGTCAGCTGGCCGCGCCGCCGAATCCTACGCTGAGGCGGCCGTTGTAGCTGGACCGTTGGCTGCGGCAGCGGCTGACATTGGGACACAGCTAGCGGCAGCTGCATCATCTGTGGCCTCTGCAACAGCTTCTGCAGCTTCTGCCGTATCCGCTGCAGCTACGGCCATTCGCACCTCCACAGCCGTCGCTGTTGCAGCATCAGCATCAGCACCCTCTGACATCACCACACTCGTCACAGCGGCCGTCGTTGCAGCGGCGGTCCTTCCTACCGTTGGCGCCGCCTTCACCACAGGCTGCCTGGCATTGATTGTGCCGGTTGCATCTTGCGTCTCTGTGCTCTCCGCTGCAACTGCTTCTATTGTCCCGCCTGTTCTTGCTCTTTTGCGCAACCCCTCACACTCCTCGTGAGGTCTCCTTGTCTGCATCTCCTTTCTCCCATCCTCTGTCTCTCTCCTCTGCGGTGGCTTGTCTGTGTGATTGGGTCGGGCTGTCTTGCAGCACATATTCATCGTGCCTAAGGCATTCCCAGTTTTCCCACGCCCACTGGGCCGGGGGAAACTCTGCCAAAATTTTCTCGGCAGGGCCCATTAGTCGTCACCATGCCTGGTGACGACGAGTCGGTCATAGCAGACCTTCAGCGCCAGCTGGCCCACGCTCGCGACGCTCAGCGTGATGCCGAAGAGCGTCTCAAAGTCGCGAATGACAACCGCGCCGCCTTCGCAGATGAGGTGGCTGCGCTTGTGCTCAAGCGGCTGCCTGCTGCCTCTGTTCTGCCCGCTGGTTCCTCTGCTGGCGCCGGTGCCGGTGTCTCTTCCACCCCACCTGCTAACTCTGCTGCCCCTAACCCTGCTGTCACCCCATCTACTGTCTCTCCTGCCGCAGTCTCCCGCCAGCATGACTTCTTCTCCCAGCCCCCTGTCTTTTCTACTGGCCTTGCTTTCTCTTCCTGGGAGACCCGGTTTAGTGCATGGGCCAAGGGAGAACGTCTTTGGGAACACTACTTCCCTGCCACACCTTCCTTCACCCCTGTCGCTGACGAGTCTGCTCGCGCTGTCCGCGCCCTCATTGCTGCTGCCCCTGAGACTCTCGTCGACGAGGTTGGCACCTACAATGCTAATCCCACTGTTCAGCGTTTGGCCGACCCAGTCGGTGCGTACACTATGCTTCGTCGCCGCACGACAGTCACAGGTCAGGCGACACAAAGTGCCCTCACCGTTCAGTTCAACACGCTCTTAATGCGAGCGGACGAGTCGGCCGACGCCTATTGGGCACGCGGGCTCAAGCTGCTTCGCGAGCTTGATAAGGCTGCACCAGGTCAGCTGTCAGCTGTGCACACCATGGTCAACGGGTTGATCCCCGAGCTGTCCGACCTTCTCCGCGATATCAAGGCAGACGAGCTACAGCGTCTTGCCTCCCAGCATGTTCCACCCGATTCCCCTCCAGGCGTTGGTGCCCTCTGGGACTTTGTCGCTGATAGGCTCGCAGCGTGGTGGACGAGCCTCCAAAACAAGCGCCTTCACCGCACTGTAGTCGCAGGGGTGGCCGCCGTCTCCATTGCCGCCTCCACTTCTTCCTCTGCTGCTACATCGGCCTCGTCTCCATCCTCTTCTTCCTCCTCTTCTACCTCTACAGCCACGGCCCTTGCATCCCAAGGTCGTGGACGTGGACGCGGGCGTGGACAAGGTAAGGGGAAGAGCAAATCTGCTGCATCGTCTCGTGTTCCTGGTGAGGTGGTGTGCTGGAACTGTGGCTCCTCTGAGCACTCCGCTCGCAATTGCCCTACACCCCCTGACGACGTCCGCCTCGCACGCGCCATGCGTGCCCATTGGGCGCGCACCAGCGGGCCCTCCTCTTCTTCTTCCGGAGTTAGCTCCAGCTCCAGCTCTACATCATCTACTAGTTCCTCCCCAGCTCATGCCTACCCCACCGCCGGTGTCGCCGGCGTCTATTCGCCTGTTCTCTACCCTTGGGGCTGGCCACCGCCCTATGGAGCGCCCGCCTTCGCGGGCCCACCTTCCTCCACCTACATCCCTCCTTCGTGGTTCGCCTCTCCCTCGAGCGCGCCTGCTCCATCGTCTGCAGCCTCCATCGACAGCGAGCGCCAGCTAGAGCAGTCTCTCCTCCAACGTCTTCACCTTCGTGATTAGGGAGGTGAGAGTGTGTCTTCGTTGGCCAGAGGTCTTGCCTGTCAGACTGACATAGTCCTTCGTGGGGACCCCCCCGGTCACGTCCTTGGGTTGCCATCCTCGTCTGTTCCGTGGGTCGAGCACTGGCAGTCTGTCGTTCTCCCTCGTTGTCTTGCTGCCTGTGCCTCATCCCCGCCCTCCGTCGACACTGTTGCCACCTGTGGCGTTCTTCCCCATGTCCATGTCTCTGGTGGCTTCTGGGTCCTTGACTCCGGAGCCACTCATCACATGACCTCTGTTCGGTCCGCTTTTGTCTCCTTGGGTCCTGTCGGCTCTGTTCGCTTTGTGCGCACTGGTTCCGGCCAGCTCCTTCCTGTCCAAGGCGTTGGTGTTGTCCGTTTCGTCGGTCCCGGTGGCGTACTGTTTCTGCCTGGCGTTCTGTTCGTGCCTTCGTTGGAACTCAGCCTGCTGTCAGTGCCGTCACTCGACGATCAGGGCATGGATTTCTCCGCTAGTCAGGGCGTTGGCACTGTCAGTCTTCGCTCTTCTGGTCGCATCGTCTTGCGGGGGGTTAAATGTGCCAAGCTGTACCGTGTTCCCCTTCATGCCCCCTCTGCACCTGCTGTTGGCTTGTCCCTTGCTCACGTCGCGCCTTCCCTTTCTCGTGCTGATATCCAGCTCTTGCATCGCCGCCTTGGCCATGTGCACACTGATGCTATCACTAGCGTGCTTCGCCTTCAACCTGCTGTTGGCTTGTCCCCTTCCACCTTCCCTGCGCCATGCCCCTCTGACTGCCTGGACTGTGCCCAAGGCAAGATGCATCGTTCACCCTTTGCCTCTTCGGACTCCCAGTCCGCTCATCCTCTCGATCTTGTTCATGCCGACATCATGGGGCCTCTTCCCCATGACTTTCTTGGGGGGGCTGGGTGTTACGTCCTGTGCCTCACTGACGATTTTTCCCGTTTCCGTTGGATCTTCGCTCTTCGTCAGAAGAGTGATGTTCTTTCTGTCATCGCGTCGTGGCTTGTTCAGGCTGAACGTGCGTGTCAGCGTTCACTACGCGTCTTTCGCAGTGATCGTGGCGGTGAGTTCCTTGGACCCACCGTCCCCTTTCTTTAGTCCCAAGGGATGTGTCTGGAGACCTCGGCTCCCTACACACCCTAACAAAACGGAGTTTCTGAGCATTGGAATCGGACCCTTGCCGATGGTGTCCGCACGCTTCTGTCTGAGTCTGGGCTCTCCCCTCTCTTTGCCTTTGAGGCCATGAGCTATATGACCAGGGTGTGGAATCGCGTCCCTCACGATCCTCTTCCCCGCACCGTTACGCCCTTTGAGCGTTGGTACGACTCCCGTGCTGACCTCTGTCTGGCTCGCGTCTGGGGTAGCATTGCGTCTGTCTGGCTCCCAGAGGATCTCCGCGACGGGAAACTCTCCCCGCGTTGACGTCTCTGCCCCTTCTTGGGCGTTTCCTCCCAGTCAAAAGCCTGGCGCTTCTGGGACTCAGAGCGTCAGCGCGTCGTTGAGTCCCGGGATGCCTTGTTCTTCGAGTCCGTGTTTCTCCGTGACCTCGATCGTCACTCGTCTGTTGCCTCCCTGCTTCCGCTCTCTCGGTTGCGGGAGGAGGTTGGCCCTGCAGTCCCATCTGCCCCTGCCGTCCCTACTACTGTCACGTCTCAGCAGCCTTCACCCTCGGAGCGTTCTCCAATGGCCGGCACTATGACTCCACCATCCTCTGACGCCCCCTCGTCGGCGTCGTCTAGCTCGCTTGGAGCTCTGTCATCCCCTGTGGTGTCCTCATCTGAGTCCTCATCTGCTGAGTCCATCTCTCCTGCACCTTCTGCTGCGTCCCCATCCAGTCCACTCACTCCAGTCATGCCCAGTCCGCCCAGTGCTCCTCCACGCCCTGCCCCCATCGAACCTTTTGTTCGTGGCGGACGTCTGCGTGCGCTTCCCTCTCGCTCCTCTAGTGCTGCAGCGCCCTCTGCTCAACCTTCGCAGACCTCGTTTGGACAGTCCCCAGTGCTGCCTACTGGTATGGACGCCCTGGGCCTAGCCACAGGAGTTGTGCATCCCAGCTCTGTCCTTGGGTACACACTGCTCACGTCCGTGCATGAGCGTGCGCTCGAGGCCGCCATCCTTGGGAGCATTGCCGAGTGCAATGCAACTGTTGTCGCCCTGCCGCAATTGCCTGACCCGACCACTGTTCGCCAGGCACGGGTAGCACCCGACTCCCAGCAATGGGAGGCTGCCATGCGGGACGAGCTGAGAGCCCTGGATGACCACGCCGTATACGAGCTGGTCGATCTCCCACCAGGCCGCAAGGCGATCGATGTCCCCTGGGTCTTCCGTCGTAAGTACAAGCCTAACGACGAGCTCGACAAGTACAAGGCCCGACTTACAGCAAAGGGGTTTTCTCAAGTCCTCGGCGTTGACTTTGACGAGACTTTTGCTCCCGTCGGACGCTACACCACAGCTCGAGCCCTCCCGAGCCTTGTCGCACACCACGCTTGGGAGCTTGAGCAGATGGATGTAAACAATGCCTTTCTGCACGGTCGGCTGGATGAAGAGATTTACATGGTGCAGCCTCCAGGATTCTCTGACGGCACCAATGAAGTTTGGAGACTGAGAAAGACCCTCTATGGCCTCAAGCAGTCACCACGGTGCTGGAACCAGGAGATCACCTCCACCTTGGAGAAGGGGGGATATCGCCGGAGCACGGTGGATCCCTCCCTCTTTGTCACTCCACGGTCGGCTCCCTTTGCTGCCATCCTCGTGTACGTTGATGACCTGCTTATTGCGTCCCCGAGTCGCAAAGCTGTGTCAACTGTGAAGTCCCTATTGCAGTCCGCGTACAAGATGAAAGACTTGGGTCCGGCTCGGGTGTTTCTTGGCATGGAGCTTGAGCGTGACCGCGCTCGTTGCGTTCTGCACGTCCACCAGGCCGCGTACGTCAGGAGCCTGGGGGAGCGCTTTGCTTCCCTGCTTGAGTCTGTCCCCACTGCCTCAACACCGATGACGCCCGCCGGGTAGAGGTTGTTGAAAACTTTGGACGTGTCAAAACTGGGGGAGACGGTGGACGTGACCGACTACCTGCGAGTCATAGGGTCTCTCATGTACCTTGCCACCACCACCAGAGCAGATGTAGCCTTTGCTGTCAACTTCCTTGTGCAGTTCTCACAGTCACCACGTGCACGGCACATGGAAGCAACACTACGTGTTGTGCGGTATGGGCTCTCCACTGCCCGCGTTGGCCTGTGTTACCGGGCGCAGCCGTCAATGGTTGTTGATGGGTACACTGACAGTGACTGGGCACATGACACGGATGCACGCAGTCACACTGGCTATGTCTTCCTAGTCGGTGGGACTGCAATCTCCTGGAAAAGTGGCAAGCAAGGTTGTGTTGCACGCAGCTCCAGTGAGGCAGAGTATGTTGCCCTTGGTGCTGGAACCTGTGAAAGTGTCTGGTTGTGTCGTTTGTTGCAGCAATTGCGTGTTCCCATTCGCTGCATCACCTTGCGTTGCGACAACCAAAGCACAAAGGCTATTACTGAGCATGATGGCATGCATCACACTCGCACAAAGCATATCAATGTGGAACATCATTTTGTGCGTGAGCGTGTGGCTGCAGGCGATGTTCAGATTGTGTGGGTCGACACTCGACAGCAACGTGCAGACTTCCTCACAAAGGCACTTAGCAGCAATGTCTTCAAGGCAGCAATTCACGCTGTTGGTCTGTTGTGTCCTCGTAATCCTCCTGGTTGACCTGTTGCGCCAGTGCTTGTGTGCGGTCTTGCCTCGTGTCAATTCTCGTGACGTCGGTGTAGTGCCTGTTGTGCCATTGTGCAAGTCGGCCGTGGGTCATGGGGGAGTGTTGGGTTTGTGTCAGTACCACACGGTGACCTCTGGCCTCGTTGCACACTCTCCTCACTGACGCAGGTGACTAACTGGAGAAAGGCAACCCCTGCTGGCTGCTACGCCATGGTGGCATGACTGCACAGCGAGTCTCACAGCCGGGCATCAACCAGGCATCAAATCTCACATGTCTCTGGCTGGTGTGCATTTGTGCACACTAATTTGCGTCGGGTTCATACTCTTGCCTATTATTTGACCTGTCTTCACTACGGTGACCTAGTTTATGCTAGGAAATTGTTCTGTGGGTAGGTGGGGTCGAATCCCCCAGTTTTGAGCTCGCTGCAGTGCTCGCTCGCTCACTCGCTCGCTGCCCGCTCGTTCGCCCGCTCCCACCTGCACGTAACACCTCCGTGACTTGTTACTCCATCACTTTTTTCCTCTCCACTTCTAACTTCCACGTTAACACCATTGCTCGCTTGGTGTCTTCCAAGCCTCACCTCAGCTACTGCCTACTTGTCTAGCGCAGCAGCCTACACGCGACAGGTACTTATGCCATCGATCTGTCATTTGTCATTTCTCTCTGCAAATGCTATTGAAGCATTCTGACACTTTGCCTTGTGTCGCCTAGCCAAACCCTTGCTGTTGTGTGCAGGACTTGTAACTATCGTCATCGTCTAACCAGGTACTGATGCCTCGTCAGCGGCAATATCGCTAGGAAGCTTCCATACATCTTCTCATGGCATCAGAGCGGCGAGACCCCTCTTGCTGGGCTGCGCCGCAGAGACGCAGCACCGGCAGCAGCAGTGAGAGTCACCGCCGCTGCCGTATCTTGGGACTCGTTGCAGCCGTTTTTAGCAATGACATCATCATGCACTCCCCACCACCACATCGGGTGAGCTACGACATCTACTAGCTCTAGCAACCAGCTAGAAACCTAGGCAGCACGTTGGGGCAGCATGCGTTGTTGATGTAGCGTGCGGGCTTCCACGCTCGTTGCTTAAGTCTGCTACCCCCTCAGTCTGCTACTCTAGAGACTGAGTCTGGAGGCTCTTGGTTTGTTACTCAGAAGTGCAGGCACCTGTGTTAGCGCCACAAAGCAGCTGAAATCTGGAAGTAACTGATTAGTAATGAAGAATGAGCAACAATGGGAGGCCCCTCCAAGTTCGAGCCCCCCCCCAGTAGTGTAGAACTTGTTACTCAGCTAACCAGCCAATCAGAAAATAGTGCTAGACCTATTTTTTGGCAGGCAGGGCTTTCTCGGTGAGCCCTGCCAGACGCCCGACAGCCCAAAACCCGGGCGTCGTCCGTTTTGCCTTAAAACTGGACCATACCATAATACCAACGCTGCAAACGCAGTCTTGCGGTCAGAATCAGCTAGAAAAATATCTACAAGAAGTTATGGCTGCACGAACCCAGGCAGTGCCTATGACAGTCAACGATGCCAAACAGGACCATACAACAGGAGACATGGACCCTAGGCATCGCATGATGCTGCACACGTAATGCCACAGCCAGACATATTGCTAGGTGCATGCAGACAGCATCTGCAGTGGCAGTGACCGCCGGCGGCCTGACCATCGAGTAGGCCTGCCGATGGAGCTGATCGCATCGCCATAGGAGGAGGCTCCAGCGACGGGTGAATGGGCCTCATCGTGCGTCTGCTCCACATAGCGACACTCCAGCAGCGTCAAGTCTCGCCGTCAGTCATCTGCACACCGATGTACACAAGCTGGGAGGACACAACAGAGTACAATGAGAGATGCACGAAAACCAACACAGCCAAGCCGAGCAGCAGCAGTAGCAACACCGGGTGGCTGCCGCAGTCGTATCTGGCTGTCAGCCTATACACAAAGAAAAAAAAACAAGTAGTAGCTCGCAGAAGCAGCTTGTGGCGGCGGCTACGAGCACCGGTAGCGCACAGAGGGGGCAGTAGCTCACAACAGCGACGGCATCAACAGCCGCTAGCAGTAACAGGAGCATAGCAGCAGCAATGGAAGCAGCAGCAGTGAGCAGCATCATTGCAGCTGCTGCAGTGACGATAGCAACAACAGCACCGCTGCGTAGCTGCACAAAAACTACGCAACACTGAGTAGGCCTGCGTTGCATTGCGCACGCCTGCCCAGCCAATGCGCAGTTGCGAGCAGGGGGCGACGAGGTCATCCCCACCGGTCACGCAAAGGTCGCGTGACCTCCAAAAGAAAAGAAAAGAAAAATCTGGCATGAAATATGCCAACGTAGACAACGCTAGCTTTTTTGCTAGCGTGGAAAATGCTGACATCATCATCGGCTGTGCTGGCGTCAGCAATTTTGTCGACAAAACATCATTTTTTGAACGTTTCAACTCTTCGAGAAATGCTGTCGGTTTCTTGTTCGGAGCTTTTTTGACGTTTGGCCACATACTGAGCACTGACATGGCTCTAACTGGTGACAAGGACAAAGGACCACCTGATCCTACTTCCTCCTCAGGGGTCCTGAGCCCATGCTCGCGGGCTATTGAGGACCTGCAGAGTCAGCAGGATGAGATACGTTGCCTAGAGCAATGGCAGACCGACGCCATCTGCACGCTCACTGATCTTTTTCGGAGTCAGTCCACAGCCCCACAGCAGACCTCCGCGGGGTTCGGCAGTGTCACACCTTTTGCATAACAGTCAGCATCTACACCGAGGAGGGCGGTAGGACAGGACCCGCCACTTCTTGATACTTTGGAGGAGGACCCTAAAATGTCAGGCATGGAGGATGACAATCCCAAGAGGGAGATTTGCGTACTTCAGGATCGTCTCCGCCAGTTGCAGACGCGTTTCGGTTCCCTGTTCCCGGAGATCCGATCCTCACGTGAGCCCTACCTCGGCGACTTTCCTCGTCCCGGTGTCTTCCCCATCCCTTGTCTTTCCCATCTTGTGGTTGCTCTCCCTACGGAGCGGCAACCTAAGGACTTCGAGACACTGCCCCCACGATATGTCAGCGAGGACGGCTTTGACTGCTGGGAGACCCTCTTCCAGGTCTGGGCCACTTCAGAGGGGATTTGGCCTTTCTACCACAGTCAGTACCAGGTTACGGACCGTGTTCAGGTGCTGACAGCGGCTCGGGCGATGCGCGGACTCCTTTACGCCATGCCTCGCGAGACTGCCATGGACTTTTGCCCCTTCCTTGGAGAGGCTGGCACAGGCGCGAGTGCTGACCTATGTTTCCGCTGGGAGTGGCATTGACCTTGCTTGCTGCAGAGATGCACGCCACCCCCACAGCTCACATCCGCGCCTTCCACTCCCATCGTCAGGGACCTGCCGAGCTCGCAGCCGATTACTGGTGGCGCGCCATGGGCATCTATACGTGCCTTGGGATCTCAAGAGGTACACAACTGTGGGCGCTTCGGACACTCATGATCGGAGTCCGTCTTGAGCATGCCGACATCTTCTCAGGGTATACCAACGCCGCGCTTGAGCCCTTCTCCACCTCCTTTCATCTTCTTCCTTGGGCGCATCAGCTTTTCCTCCAGGTGACTTCCGCCCGTGAGGCAGCTGTCGCCCATCAGGAGAGATCACTTGTTGCACCGATGATCGCGTCACCACCATGTAGTTCTCTTGTAGTTCCCTTCTCCATCCTCTTGCATGCCCTCCTCTTCCCTTTCCACCCCAGCTACCACGACACAGACAGAGGGTTTGGCAGCAGCAGCATAGGGGAAGAAGGGAAAAATGAAGCGTGGCTCGAGCGAGTAGCAGTCACAACAACAATAGTCATCAGGCGGTAGCAGTGGACGTAATGTTCACTACTACAACTGTGGAGGCGCTCACCGCTACACTGAGTGCCAGCAGCCGCTCGACAAGGCGCGGATCACTCACGATCTTCAGGCTGCACACGCACAACGGTCTGCGTCGAGTAGCACAGATCCTGGTCGCACAACGACCATGACCATAGCAGTTCCTGCTTCCCCACCGGCAAGCACCGGAGATCCAGACCCTTGTGACCGCACCATTGCTGAGCTCCTTCAGCTCCTGGCACTTCACTCTCAGGGAGGTACGAGTGTGTCATCACAGTCCAGTGGTTCACAGAATGTTTGTTCGTCTGTTCTTGTATCTCCTGATGACTCGAGTGGGGGAGCACAGTTGGCATGTGATGATGATGAGCCTGACAGTACAGATTGGATTTCTGAGTCTCACTTGCCCGCCCTTCGTTGTTCTCCCTCCTCTGTTGCCGAGTGCCCGTCTGTAGCCGAGTGTTCCATTGCCTGTTGCATTGTGACGTCCTCCAATCGTGATTCGAGTGGTACTTGGATCGTCGATTCTGGTGCCACTCACAACATGACCAATCGTCGTAGTGACTTTGTTGTCCTCGGTCCTGTGGTATCTATTTGTTCAGTTTGCACAGGCTCTGGTCAGTCCTTGCCAGTTCAGGGTGTTGGGGTTGTGTGCTTCGATGGTACGGCTGGCCCCTTATATCTTTCCGATGTGCTTTTATGTGCCTGACCTTGAGCTCAGCTTGCTCTCTCTATGCGTGCCTGCACTCTGATGGAACTCTCTGTGGAGCACACTTAAGAATCTACAATAGTGACTGCTCTTGATACTCGCACTGTTATTCTTTGTGCCTTTGTTGTGGATGATCTATATTGTGTTCCTCGGATCTCTTCTTCTCCTTGCTCCCCTTCCCATCTTGCTCGTGTGTTTTTCACTGGTATCCTGTCTGCTAAGCACTAGCGCCTACTACATCGACGTCTGTGTCATGTGGGCTCTGACATTGTGTCAAAGCTCATTAGGACACAGCCCACACTCGGTCTTGACGCGACTTCTTTTGAGAAGCCGCCCAAGAACAATTTTTTGTTCTGTGCTTAGGGTAAGATGCATCGCTGCACCTACCCTAACTCTCGTTCTCGAGCCCTTCGTCCTCTTGAGCTGGTCCATTTGGACCTTCTCGGTCCTCTCCCTGTCAAGTCTTTGTCCGATCGAGGCCAATACGTCTTGACCTTGACTGATGACTTCACCCGGATGCGGTGGGTGTATAGCCTACACGAGAAGAGTGATGCTGCTCTAGCGCTTTGTCTGTGGCTAGTGATGGGTGAGCGTCAGTCTCACCACTCGCTGCATACCTTCTGCTCGGACTGTGGCGGCGAGTTTCTTGGCAAGATGGACAGTTTCTTTGCTGAGCGCGGGGTTTAACTCGCCGATCATCGCTGTCAGCCCAGAGATCTCTCCCGCCCAGCCTGTCTCCTCTCCTGTGCCCTTGCGCCCCACAGACATCCATGATATTGTCAATCTGTCCACCGGTACTCCTGTCTCCGTGGGTGGTCCTACTACCACACCCTGTCCTGCGTCTCCCATCAATGCACCAGCCTCTCCTCCCACTACATCACTTGCTCTTGTGCCTGAGTGCTCACCGGATGCGGACGTGCATGTCTCTGAACCTATGGTGACCCCTTTGAGCCCAAGCTACTCGCGCGAGCCCAGTGGTCGTCTTCGGCCGTTAGGCTCCGGAGCCTAGCAAGTGTCAGGTCCCGCACCCAGGCGCTCCACTCGTAGCGTTGCGAGTGGTGATCCCGGCACAAAGGCCCTTGGCCTGAGTGTCTGTATAGATCACACAAAGGTACATCCAGCGTTTCCTATAGGGTACAATCTCATCACTCGCGAGTTTCGTACTGCTTGTGATGCAGCAGCTGACCTTGTGGTCGTCCGGCCCATTTTTGAGGTGTGTGTACTGACCACTCAGAGCTCTCCTTCCATGGTACCTGATCTGGGCACACTGAGGGATGCCCTCTCATCAGAGGATGCCGACGCTTGGCGCACTGTCCGCGAGGATGAGCTTTGTGCCATCCGAGAGCACGGAGTCTACGAGCTAGTCGACTTTCCACGGGGAGGAAGGCAATTCAGGTCAAGTGGGTCTTTCGCAAGAAGGTGAAGCCCGATGGCTCACTGGAACGCCACAAGGCTCGCTTTGTCGTCAAGGGGTACTCTCAGATCGAGGGCGTTGATTACAGTGACACCTTTGCCCCTGTCGGCCGCATGACCTCAGCTCACGCTCCGTTTGGTGTGGTGGCTCAGCATGACTAGGAAAAACACGTTCCTCCATGGCTCTCTGGATGAGGAGATTTACGTGGCCCAGCCACCAAGCTTCGAGGACTATGACAAGGTATAGAGCTAGCGCAAGTCGTTGTACGCACTCAAGCAGTCTCCTCGCTGTTGGAACCTGGAGATCATAGGCAGTCCGACTCGGGCGGGATATTTACAGAGCGAGGCAGATTCCTCTCTCTTCATCCGACAGGTGCCTGAGCGGTTCACTGCCATCGTGGTCTATGTGGACGACCTCATAATTGCGTCTCCCTCCATGAATGCCGTGAAGGAGGCCAAGGCGGTCCTCCAGACTGCCTATGGGATGAAGGACCTTGGTCATGCAGTGGTATTTCTTGGCATGGAGATCGTACGAGAACGCAGACGCCGGACGCTTCTGTTGCATCAAGCCTGATACGCACGTGTTGTGGGGGAGCGTTTCAGTGACCTCCTTGGCGGAGTGCCGACAGCCTCCACACCTTTCACACCTGACAGAGAGGACGCCCTAGAGGTGGACGATCCCACGCATGTGGGGGAGACAGTGGATGTGACATTGAACCTCAGCCTCATCGGGTCTCTGATGTACCTGGCCACTACCACACGCCCTAACATCGCTTTTGCCGTCAACCTCCTTGCACATTTTTTGTAGGCTCCACGTGCTAGAGCACTCTAGGAGGATGTGCGAGTGGTGCGGTATGTGGTTTCCACGCCGTACCTCGGACTCTGATTTTGCTGGCAGTGCTCGGTGGTTCTTGATGGCTACACCGACAACGACTGGGCCTGGAGCCTAGATGGACGCAGTTGCATCAGTTACGTGTTCCTACTCGGTGGTACCACTGTGTCTTGGCGCTGTGGGAAGGAGGGATGCATTTCACATAGCTTGTCGGAGGCAGAGTATGTTCCTATGGGTGCAGGGGCTGCTGAGGCAGTATGGCTGCAGCGTCTGTTCTTTGACCTGGGTCTGTCAGTGCCCGCCGTTTTGCTTTGTTGTGACAACCAGAGTGCTCTTGCCATGACAGAGAATTCTGGTGTCTTTCATGCTCGCACAAAGAAAATTGCGGTTGAGCATCACTTCATGCGTGATTTGGTGGAGCGACACGAGATCTCCGTCATATGGTTCGGCATTGACATGCAGCGTGCTGACTTCTTGATGAAGGCACTGGCGCACGGGAAGTTTCTGGTGGTGATTCGATCCGTTGGGCTTCGTCCCTTGCCTGCAAGTGGTTGAGTGCGGGGTGTGTCTGTGCCTGTGTCATGACCGTTTCTGCACTCATTGCACTGGTATCCAGTGCTACACGTGTATGGACATGCGTACCATCAGGTCATGGGGATTGTTGTAATTTGTGACGTTCCTGTCGACCTATATTGTTCACTGTGACCACTTGGCCGTGTCCATGCTCATGCAGATCCCTGATGCGGATCCAGGTGGCACCGGGGCATCGTCTGGTGGTGGACTACCTGCTCGAAGCTGATCGACGGTCGTCTTAGAATGCTGGATGCTGTTTGGGACCTTCTACTGTTTTTCTGCAGCTTGTAGGATTTTATCGGTGGACTGGCCGTGGGCCCGATTTGTATGGTTTTGCATTGTGTGTCCACCTTTTGTTGCCGGATGCATGCATGTGACCAGTTTTAGAGTCCGGCTTGAGATTCTGTACGTGTAGGTTCAGATGGCGTAGGGCTCTGACTTTGGGCCGGTTTTAGGACAGATCTTGCACTGCCGCGTGTGACACCCGTCGTGCGCCGCGGCAGGTACTTATGCCATAGACCTGTCGTTTGTCATTTCTCTCTGCAAATGCTATTGAAGCACTCTGACACTTTGCCTTGTGTCGCCTAGCCAGACCCTTGCCGTTGTGTGCGTGACTTGTGACTGTCGTCACCGTCTGACCAGGCACTGACGCCTAGTCAGTGGCAATATCGCTAGGAAGCTTCCACGCATCTTCTGAGGACGACCCAAGTCGCGTTTGGAAAATGAATGGCACGCGCCTTCGAGCATACGATATAGGGTCTCCGTGAGCGCCTCTTGACAGTTTCCGAGACGAAGGGGCCGGAATTCGGGCCGACCCAAAATCGAGAAAACTCACCCACACGCATGTCGCATACCCCTATGGACATGGATGACCCACGTCGCACTGAAAAAACCCATGACATATGTCCTGGAGCATACGACGTAGGGTCTTTGAGCACGCGTGTCGAGCCTCTCCGAAACAAAGGGGCCGGAATTCCAGCCGATTCAAAATTGAGAATACTCATCCATAGGCACGTCATACACCCATGTGGACATGGATGACCCAAGTCCTTCTCAAACAATCTGTAGCATGTGCCATGGAGCATATGACGTAGGGTCCTTGAGCGCATGTGTTGAGCCTCTCCGAGACTAAGGGGCCGGAATTTGGGTCGACACGAAATCAAGAGACTCATCTATGCGCACGTCGCACATCCATGTGGACCTCAATGACCCAAGTCATGCTGAAAAAGTCCGTGGCACGTGTCCTGGAGCATACGACGTAGGGTCTTTGTGAGCGCCTCTCGAGAGTCTCCGAGACCAAGGGGCCGGAATTCGGTCCGACACGAAATCAAGAAACTCATCCATGCGGACGTCATATGCCCCAATGGACATGGATTACTCGAGTTCCGCTCCAAAAATCCATGGCCGCGCCCTAGAGCATGCGATGTAGGATCTCCAAGCGTGCGTGTCGATCCTCTCCGAGACTAAGGGGGCGGAATTCGGGCCGACTCGAAATCGAGACAGCTCGTCCATACGCACGATGCACACCCACGTGGACATGGATGACCCAAGTCCTGCTCCAAAAATCCGTGGTACATTCCCTTGAGCATACGACATAGGGTCTCCAAGCGCGCGTCTTGAGCCTCTATGAGACTAAGGGGCCGTAATTTGGGCTGACCCGAAATCGAGAAAGTGCATCCATACGAACGACTCACGCTTGTATGGACATGGATGACCCAAAATCCATGGCACATGCCCATGTGCCTAGAGCATACGATGTAGGGTCTCCAAGCGCGCATGTCGAGACTCCCTGAGATTAAGGGAGCGGAATTTGGGCCGACTCAAAATCAAGAAAACTCATCCATACGCACGTTGCATGCCCATATAGACATGGATGACCCACGTTTTGCTCAAAGAATCCATTGCACATGCTGTGGAGCATACGACACAGGGTTTCCAAGCACGCATGTCGAGCCTCTCCGAGAATAAGGTGCCGGAACTCATTCATACGCAAGTTGCACACCCCTATGGACATGGATGAACCAAGTTGCGCTTAAAATATCGGTGGCACGTGCCCTGGAGCATACGATGTAGGGTCTTCAAGCGTGCGCGTCCAGCCTCTTCAAGACTAAGGAGCCGGAATCTAGGCCGACTCAAAATCAAGAAAACTCATCCATACACACGTTGTACACCCATATGAACATGGATGACACAAGTTTCGCTACAATCAATCCATAGCACGTGCCTTGGAGCAAACGCGTATGGTGTCCGAGCGCGCGTGTCGAGCCTCTCCGAGACTAAGGGGACGGAATTTGGGCCGACTCGAAATCAAGAAAACTCATCCATACGCACGTCGCACACCCATGTGGACATCAATAACCCAAGTCCTGCTAAGAAAATCCATGTCACGTGCCCTGGAACGTACAACGTAGGGTCTCCGAGTGCGCGTGTTGAGCGTCTCCGAGACTAAGGGGCTAGAATTTGGGCTGACTTGAAATCTGACTCTGAACACATCTTGTGTGAGTGGAAGACGTATGCAAGGAGTAGGTGTTGTGTTGTGAGGACCCTAGGGCGAAGGGTAGTCTTGGGGATGCGACACACACCGTTTGTGGGATGCGCACAAGGTGACCATGATGGTGACATGACATTGTCTTTGCTACGAGTGATCCAGGGTCCTGATGCACAAGAGGGAGGCAAATGATGACGATAGAGTTGAAGTGCTTTCTGGTGCCGGTGACGGGGACAGTCGTGCGGAGCGTGGTTCCCCATGGGGATCCAAGCGGAGCCTTATCTAGCCTTGGCAACGATGAGAGGTAGCTCAGTTTGGCCCCATCAGCACGGGACGTGTACACAGAAAGTGTTGCATGGACCAAGCCGATCTCAATGAGAGAGGGAGCTATTCAAGATGTTTTCTGGACGGGCCATTACTGGCTTCACCAAGAAACGACTTGCTCTGCACCGCCTCTGGGCTCTTTGGCTCGGGATGGAGAGAGGGATCTTGTGTTGCTACACATTGCACATTGGGTAACCTGACACGTTGCACATCTATCAGGGGGGGGGGGGGGGGTGCATTCCACAGCCGTGGCAATGCACTCTACCGAGGGAGTGCACGACGCAAACCTGTGCGTGCAAGGCCTTGTTGTGTGCCTTTCTTTGGTGCACCTTGAGCGATTCCTTGATAACGTGTGCGGTCCGGAAATAATCTCAGCAGGTGTAGCTGATCGCCTCTAAACCACACGTGGTGCGGGAAGCAAGGAGCAAGCCCTTTGCTCATGTAGCATGCTCTTGCTTGCTTTGTTGATGCTTGGAACCTTGAAAGCCATCCGTTCTTCCTTCAAGGGAGGAATTCCATTGATGTCCACAAGTGCGTGAGGAATTTCACCTGAGGTAGCCCTCCGGTTGCAGGAGGATCTTACCCTCTTTCACCCTCAGAGAGGGTGAGAGCCCCGTCGACTCTTCGAGTGGTTTGGGTTGGGTGTACAACGTGCGGGTGGACGAGTTTTCTCGATTTTGAGTCAGCGCAAAATTCCGGCCCCTTAGTCTCGGAGAGGCTTGAGACGCACACTTGGAGACCCTACGCCGTATGCTCCAAGGCACGTGCCATGGGTTTCTATTACCGGGATTTGGGTCATCCATGTCCATACGGGCGTGCAACCTGCGTATGGTTGTGTTATCTCAATTTCGGGTCGGCCCAAATTCCGGCCCCTTAGGCTTGAGAGGCTTGAGAGGCTTGAGACGCAATGTCGTATCCTCCAAGGCACGTGCCATGGAATGTTTGAGCACGACTTGGGTCATTGAAGTCCACATGGGCGTGCGACAACCGTATGGATGAGTTATCTCGATTCCGGGTCGGACGACACTGAGGCGCAACTAGGGCACAACTAGGGCGAAACAATGGCGCAACAAGGGCGTAACTAGGATGCAGCTAGGGTGCAATTAGGGTGCAATAAGGGTGCAACTAGGGTGTAACTAGGATGCAATTAGGATGCAACGAGGGCGTAACTAGTGTAACTAGGGTGCAACTAGGGCACAAGTAGGGCGCGAGTAGGGTGCAAGTAGGGCGCAACTACGACGCAACTAAGGCGCAACTAGGGCATAAGTAGGGCGCAACTAGGACGCAAGTAGGGTGCAACTAGGGCACAACTAGGACGCAAGTAGGACACAAGTAGGGTGCAAGTACGGCCCAACTGGGGCGGACCTTGTCCCCAACTTAGGCGCAAGTAGTGAGCAACTAGGGCGTAACTGGGGTGGAACTAGGGCACAATTAGGATGCAAGTAGGGCAAAACTAGGACAAAACTAATGGTGCAACTAGGGAGCAACCAGGACACAAGTAGGGCGCAAGAAGGGTGCAACTAGGGAGCAATTAGGATGCAACTAGGGCGCAAGTAGTGCTTAACTACGGCATAGCTAGTGCCCAACTGAGGCGCAACTAGGGTGCAACTAGGGCGCAACTAGTGCGCAAGTAGGGTGCAAGTAGAGCGCAACTAGGATGCAACTAGGGAGCAACTAGGACGCAAATAGGGTGCAAGTAGGATGCAACTAGGGTGCAACTAGGGTGCAACTAGGGCGTAGCTAGTGCCCAACTCAGGCGCAACTAGGGCGCAACAAGGGCGCAACAAGGGCGCAACAAGGGCACAAGAAGGGCGCAAGTAGGATGCAACTAGGGCTGAACTAGGGCATACCTAGGCCGCAACTAGGGTGTAACTATGGCGCAACTAGGGTGTAAGTTGGGTGCAACTAGGGTACACCTAGGACACAATGGAGGGACAACTAGGGTGCAACTAGGGTACAATTTGGACGCAACTAGGGCGAAACAAGTACCCAACTGAGGTGCAAGTAGGGCGCAACTAGGGCGCAAATAGGGCACATCTAGGGCACAACTAGGGCACAACTAGGGCGAAACTAGGGCCTACTATGGTCAATCACCCCTAAAAAATACACTCGTCATACAGTGTAGATACCTAAAGCATACGTTTAGAAGTTTCATGGTACCTTCGTGGAAAATGCAACGGAGCTTCATTTACAATGTTTGTTCACAAATGTATTTTTATGTTTCAACATAGAAAATATTGTAGAAGGTTTTCCAAGAAAAGTAGAACACACACAAAATCCATGGTTATGTTTGCAATCTCTCTCATGTTTTCAGAAAAAGACGTACATTTGTACTTATACATGAAGTGTGTCAGAACTGTCAAGCATAACAATGCCCATTTGTTGACCCAAAACATGAAAGAACTAGAACCCTCCCAAAGCCGAATCCGGGCGGTTCGGGTTTCTTTTTTTGCTTGCCCGGCCCTTCTATTGCGGGGGGGGGGGGTGGACCCTACATTCAAACCATTTGCATTCACATCCTGTTTTACAGCTCAAATACACTTTGACTTTGGGAAGGGGGGAACGACGTGGTGACCAATTCGACGTCGTCTTACTTCATTATCACAAAGTTCACTCAAATCCGTCTAGTGTCAAAACCG
>SZWC01010657.1:73346-97433 GCA_023375785.1 Penium margaritaceum | reverse complement strand
AGTTGTGCAATCGCAACACAGATTCTTCTGCTTCGTTGGAAGGAACATCAACTGTATCTCAGGACACTGGAATCAAGCTGGCAGGGGGCTGATCTGGGCACCGGCAGAAGGTTATCCCCCGACAACGCCATTGACCAAGGAAACCCCCCTCCGGAGAGGAGAAAGAAAAAAGCAGCGACTGGCCCTTGCCTTCCTCCTCACACTCCACAGATACGACCGCTCATCTGTGGCCTCCCGGGCCTTCTACTCAGCCTTGCCAGGGCGGACGATACTGCATACCTGCATGCAACCATGCATGCATGCCACAAGCTTGCGTGCATGCATGGCTGCTTGCTTGCTCGCAAGCGAGTGAAGTGCAAGCAGGCCCAGCCAGCGCACATGGACCAGGGCGGAATTTGCAACATTCAGCCACCCCCCCTCCCCCTCCCCCTTCCCCCCCAGGAATAGCATCACCAAGTTGAAAAGAGAGCGGGGGTAGAGCCCAGTCCAGGCCAGCCCAGCCCAGCCCGGGCCATCCCAACTCCGCATGTGCCTCAACGCCAAGCGAGCCACAAGCACGTACATCCTGCCACACACAGAACCTGCCGCAAACGACCCTTGCGGAATGCTGGCCAGAGCCAGCGTCGTTTCAGCGAGAAGGCTCGGCGTAGGCACGGATTTCCAAGNCTTGCCAGGGCGGACGATACTGCATACCTGCATGCAACCATGCATGCATGGTTGCTTGCTTGCTCGCATGCGAGTGAAGTGCAAGCAGGCCCAGCCAGCGCACATGGACCAGGGCGGAATTTGCAACATTCAGCCACCCCCCCTCCCCCTCCCCCTTCCCCCCCAGGAATAGCATCACCAAGTTGAAAAGAGAGTAGGGGCTGAGCCCAGCCCAGCCCAGCCCAGCCCAGCCCAGCCCGGGCCATCCCAACTCCGCATGTGCCTCAACGCCAAGCGAGCCACAAGCACGTACATCCTGCCACACACAGAACCTGCCGCAAACGACCCTTGCGGAATGCTGGCCAGAGCCAGCGTCGTTTCAGCGAGAAGGCTCGGCGTAGGCACGGATTTCCAAGTACGAGAAAGACTGCTTTGTCGGCAAGCTCCTGTTTCGAATACGTTTCGCTCGCTTGCCCACTCACCATCATGCCCGTCGCCATGGCGGTCCGCCTGCCGCTGCTGCCGCTGCTCGAGATTCTTCCAGTGGCGCTGCTGATGCCGATGACGCTACTGCTGCTGCTCTCGGTAGCCGCTCGCTCGGAAGATCAAAACCTGCTCCGGACCGAACCAAGTGAAAAGATGAAAGCGAATCCAAAAATCCAGATCCGCTAACAGAGCCAAAACCTTCAAGGACCTCTCCCTGCCGAGCAAACACCCGGGGCGCCAGAGAAGAAGGGAACCGTTAAAAAAATCAAGAGGAAGGGGCTGACGTAAATGCGGTGACGCTTCTCCAGCTCCTCCTCCTGCCGCTGCTGCTCCTGCTGCTGCTATCGCAAGAGCTCGGGAGGTTCGCACACTGGTTCGTGCAAGGAGTTGAAGACGAGGGGGCGGGAGAGGAGAGGAGAGAGGGAGAAGAAGTTGAAAGGGGAGCAGGGCCCGTCCGGCACCGGAGCGGACCAACGGGACGCCCTTCCAGAGAGCACGATCTCGGAGGTCCGAAACGCCTAGTGCACATTCGAGCCTGGACTAGTTTCAACGCACCGGGGTGATGTGCTAGATCTCTCATGTCAATTTGTTTTCTTCAGAGGAACTAGGGGCTACAGCACAAGGAGTCAGACCACCTACATTCCTCATGGTTTTTTATTCATGTACAAAAACAATTGACCTATTCATGAGAAACTAAAGGTAATAAATATGATAAATTAATCTCGATTTTCATATAATTCAAATTAAAACGCAATGGACATGTGATAACACACCCATTAGATGATGAATTCCACACAAATCAAACCCAAACAGGCGCTCATGTCCATGGACGTTTTATTAATCAAAATAATGTCCGAAAATAGAAATTATTTATAGTTTTAAGCCAAAAAATCGAGTTAAAAGCATAATTATACTCTATTCTTCATTCGACACTTGTATGTATGCACTCAACTTATCGACTAATTGCATATTCAAATCATAAAATGCACAAATATCCCAATTTCTTTCTGTTTATTTTTCTCCCCATATTCTACTTGCTCACAACCTGTATTCTGCTCAGTTTAACACTTGGCATAAGATTGCAACATTGTTGGAGTGGAGATTGATGAACCTCCTCTTGAGAGACCCTCGCACGATTCTTTCACGCACGTTTTTCATTCATAAATTCGCAAATATTGTAAAACGATGCTGAAAGGAGCGAGACCACCTCGCGACAACCATCTACCACCGGGCACAGATGTTGGCGAAGGAGATACAAGCAAAGATTGACAGCGCTCTTTAATTGGCCCATTTTCCCCGAAGCCTGTCGCAGCATCAAGCAAAGGCTTGTTGTCGCACACAGCCGCTCTCACATCATCAACCGCAAGTGTCCTTTAGCAGATCGATTCGACAAGGCAACATTCATTGACTTCACCAAGGAAATGGGATTACATCATGCCCACCATTCTTGCGCAATTTCCAAAATTGGACGAGCACTCTGATTGACGTTACATGTTATGGCCACTACTGGTTAAGTAACGAGTGGTGTTGTATATGTTTTCTTTATGCAAAATCATCAGTGGTAGTGATACAACCTCCAACAGACTATACAATCCTTCCCATCATGGCCTCAAAAGGGACACACGAGGAGCATTTGCAATATTCAGTATTGAGGATGAAATTGCTGTGATTTGTGACGTTCCTGTCCACCAGTACAGTTTACTGTGACCACTTGGCCGTGCCCACACTGATGCACATCCTCGATGCGGACCCTAGTGGTACCGATGCGTCATCTGGTGGCGGATTACCAGCTTGGAGCTTACGGACGACCGCTCCAGAGCTCAGGACGATACCCAGGACCTCTTGCAATTTTTCTGCAGCAAGCAGGAGTTTATCAGTGGACTGGCCGTGGGCCCGATTTGCATGTTTTTTCATTGTGTGTCCACCGTTGGATGCCGGATGCATGCATGTGACCGGTCGTAACGTCCGGCTTGTGATCGTGCACGTCTAAGTTCAGATGGCGTAGCTTTCTGATATGTCTGCGCAGAGTTACAGCCAAAACAATGGTTTTGGGCCGGTTTTAGGACAAGCCTTGCTCTGTTGCGTGCGACACCCGCCGTGCACCGCGGCAGGTACTTATGCCATGGACCTGTCATTTGTCATTTCTCTCTACAAATGCTATTGAAGCATTCTGACACCTTGCCTTGTGTCTCCTTGCCAGACCCTTCCCGTTGTGTGCACGACTTATGATTGTCGTCTGACCAGGCACTGACGCCTAGTCGATGGCTGTGTCACTAGGAAGCTTCCATGCATCTTCTCAGACATATCCCAAGTGATTGCAGCAGCTTATTGCATTGACAACGCCAACTATTATGCTCCTATAAAGGAAACTGATTGGTTGTGACCTCAAGGCCAACAATTTTATTGTGGAGACAAGACATCATGTCTGATAGAATCCCTTACTTCAGTGGTGATCGGCATCGTCAATAAATAGGAAAAAACAAATATCTTGGCTTGGAGAAGGTCGGTCACATATCATGCACCTATCGGAAGCCGCATCACTAGGCCCAAAGGGCACAAGAAGTTTAAGATGCAAAACAGTAAAGGGCATGCATAGATGACAATGCTCTTGTCCACTTGGAAAATCTTTGCCAATCGATAATGGATCTAAACTTCTTACAATACTATAGACGAGAATTCCACCGATTGAAAAGTGCGACCAGGGAAACAGCGGAGACCAATGTATGTTACCGTTACGAATGCAACTGGGATGTTTCAAAATTCTCAAAACAGAAATCTTGTCACTAGATGGAAAGATCTCTCATAATCTTATCAGCGTCATTACTTGATAGGTGGATGTGAAGAGCGAGCCAAGGGTGTTTGAAGGCGTTGATTTCCGACCTTGTGAACCATTCAAATTGCATATCGATGCCCAACAAGATGTGACAGTCTCGAGGAAACATCCAATCAATGTCAGCTTTGTTTAAACAGAGCAGCACCAGATCAAGCAACCCACAACGTACAGGTGGTTTAAGAATGCAACAGATAAGGAAGCGGTTGAGTAGGTTCTAGCGGCAACAACATGATGACACATTGTACTCACCCAGTTGGGCAAAGCGCTAAAACATCAACAACAAAGACCTCACGCAAGGCTGGTGCACATGGAACCTAGAAAATGGGTGAAATTGCGACATCTGATGAAGCATCCTCATTAGCTTATCAACATGGAAACTGGCAAAATCTGAAGATGCACAAGAAGATGCTGCATCACACATCGATGAATCTAAAGAATTTATCCGAAAGAACTACGATTACACTTACATTTGCGATGTAGCGTTGAACACCAAAACAATTGTAAGCCTGGTGGCAGACCGAGGATCATGGGGACCTATCGGATGATGAACCACGAGTTGACCGATACAAAATGCTAGTTGGATGAGATGCGTGCACATGGTTTTCTCCATACATCTTGATCATCATACATAGCCCCGGTGCTTTTCTTGAAAGAAAAGACACGCGAGACGTGGATGTGAGTGGGATACCAAGCACTGAACAACATTTGTACTGAGAACTTTTACCTTCATCCACAAGAAGAGGAGATATGTTAAATAATCCAAGGAGCACAAATTGTTTGCAAAATCAAGGAGTAGTTGTCACTAGATCCACGAATCTCATACGAACACATGCATTACAACATTCTACACCTACCTTAGGAACTTTGAGTTCATTGCCATGCCCTTTGGATTCTCTTATGTCCTGGAAACATTCATTGCGACCACGAACAACATAGTTTGGCCGTGCCTTGACGTCTTTGTTGTTTTTGGATGCAAGGAAATCTAGGTGTACTGTCGCAAGCCAAAGAAGCATAATGGACACAGTTTCAGAGTCCAAAAAATTTCACAATTTTTTTAATTTGCAAAGCTCTCAAAGCATGACTATGGTAGAGGTAGAAGACGAAGTAGAAGAAAAAGCAAAAGCAGTTGTGGATTGGTCGAAGCCTAATAGCATTGAGGACATCCACGTAGTTGGCTGCTTATGTAATTCATACACAAAACATGATTTTGAGACAGTGCCAACATCTGGTTTAATCTCACTTGTCAAATGACGAAGTGGATTTGGAGTAAGAGAGAACAAGAAGCGTTCAACTCTTTATGAAACACTATGTCTTTGATTCTACCTTGCGGTTGGCAAATCAAACACATAACCACATCATATGTACCAATACGTTTGATCAAACAATGCAAATTCTATCCTTCAAGACAATGGCGGTGGAGGAAAACTGGTCACGACATGAAAATTGTGCGGGCAAGAGTTGAACAATGCAAACATTCATGAAATAATGTCAAAAAGAATAGTTAAAACAGTGCATGTATTAAATACGTGATGGTGCTCTCTAGAGTGCCAATGTTGTTTTGTTTGCACCGATCGCCAATAAAAGAAACATCATAAGAATCAAATAAAACTAAAGCATAAAAAAACAAGAGAATTCGAGTTCCCCGCATTCAACTTCAACTACGACATTGTGCATTTGCCTGGAAAAACAAATCCAGCGGATGCTCTAAATCTGGGACCAGATCTGATGATCCAGATAGACACACTTCTTGTTGAACAAGAACCATACCTCGTTAGGATGTCTGCGAAAGGTTACAAGGAGTCCGGGAGTACAACCAAGTTATATATTTGTTTAATGATTCCAATTGGCAATGATGATTAACTCAACCGGTTGTCATACCACAAAACAAAGAAGTATAACGGATGTTATTGAAGGAGGACCACAAAATCAGTCCAGGTTGACACGTTTGCAAGGACAAGACGCTAGAAAAAGTCACAAAGAACTATTGTTGGGACAGGATATGAACCGATGTCGCACACTAGTACAAGATCTGTGACGTGTGCCAACACCATAGGATGAGATGAACCAAACCTTTGGGTTTGATGCACATGTTACCAATACCTAAAATGTCATGATTGGCTATCTCCATGGACAACATGACATGTTTATTGAACAATTCTAATGCAATACATGTGGTGGAAAACCAGTCTTAGAAGATGTTTTACTTCATCCTAACAACAACTCATATCACTATCAAGGAAATAGCATGCTTGCTCCTTAACATCATCTGACTACACGGTGTCTCCTCCCCCGACACGAATCATAGGGACAAAAGGTTGACCAGCAGATTTTGACAACCTTTTATGATTTGCACGGTAATCAAACCCGGCTATCAATGGGATCCCACCCTCAGAAAGATGGACGGATTGTACAAACCAATCAAACGTTTGAAATGCTAGTTTGAACCCTATGCAAGCCACGTTTCACCGTGTGGAAGTCCAGCTACCGACTGCTAAACTCACCTTCAACTCCATAACCTTTGCAACAACCATTCTAGATCCATTTGAGGTGGATTATGACAAAATAGCCACAAAATTTGTGGGGTTTTTGATCCCGAGTGACACACCAGTTCTCTACATCCTACGACAAGAATTCCATAGCATCTTGGAATTGAGTCACCATGCGTTCCTAAAGGACCAAGCGACAATGAAGCAAGCAACCGACATGTATTGGAAGGAAGCCAAGTTGCACATAAATGATCACATCCTACATAAAATTGTGAATGTTTCCTTACAAGGATAGGAATGCACACGGCTATAACCCAAGACGTTGGGGAACTTTTGGTTGAATAAATGTGGACACCATCTGTTGTTGAACTATGGCTATCAGACAACATGGCCATCCATTGTGTGTTCCACACGAGGTGACCCAAATGTTACGGAGACCCCATCAAGAACTTCCACAACATATGCACGCATTTTCCACAACCTGCAGAAGTAGAAGAGGGCACAGAGAATACGGTCAAAGATGCTTTAGGGTGTCACTAGCGTGGAAAAGGAATACAATAGCTTGTCAAAGAATAGGATGAAAAAGCTCCATACAACAGTTGAAAGCCCTATGACAACATGTGATTCATCAAACAATACAGTAAAGGCTATTTTAGCGGGCATTCACCTATGTGTTGCAATGCACCTAAACGTCACAAAGAAAAGGTCGGGGGGACCTGTTACATCCCTCATGAACAGGAGTCTCTAAAATCTGTGTTTGGAAGTTTTTACCCTAGTATCTATGGCCCACCACACGCCAACCTCTGGATATCTATGCTCTTTGGTCAAGAACATTAACCTGATATGACCAATTGTGCTCCATTCCACTAGGTTCTAACATGTTCAACCACTCTTTTAAAGTGTCAAAAACACTATCATGAACCATGTGGATGTTTTGATGTTGTCTGGTTAGTATCTCGACGATGCTAGACTTCTGTAACAACACACCAGAATCTTCTTAGACCCTCCTCCTAGATTCTCTGAGAGTTTCTCAAATCAACATCTCATGATGTGACATCACATGTCTCACTCGACATAAGTGTCCAAGATACCAAGTATTCCTCATTCTTGTTTTTCCTATTGCATTTATGTTCTTAATAATTTGGACATTTTTCATTAAAGAACGCCTAGTCCTCATCATAAGTTATCCAATTTTCCCCTTTTCTCAGTTTTTCTTGTCTCCTACAGATTCTACCTTTGAACCATCCATGTTTTGTCTGGTGTAATACTACATCTTGCCACACATGATTACTATGCCAAGCGCATCATACATGGTTCAGAGAGAGAAGGTTCGGTGTAAAAGATGGTTCAAAGAATTGGAACATTTGGCATATCTGTAGTAAATAGTAAGTGTAAAACTTAAAAGTTTCAGAATTGTCAAGCGCATGTATTCAATCACGAAACCGAGAATGAGGCAAACTTGGGGTCTTGGGTAGTCGCGACACTGCATCATGAGAGGCTACTTCAAGGAACTCCCCCGAGAAGTTGGGTGGTTTTGATGACATTGAGTTGCGTCTTTTTAAAAGTCTAGCGCCATCAAGATGTCCCCATAATAGTATCAAATCATTGATGCGGTTTATTTTACTTATGTAGATGCGTCAGGAAAGAAGTCAAAGTTGTCGAAACATTTTGCAATGGAACACGTGAGGTTGGAAAAGGTGACCAAAATGCCCTTGGCTTTTCATTGTAAAATTTTGAAGGTCATCGCTTGAATATTAGGAGAAAAGCTCCCACATGTTGAGGTTAGGGACTTGAGTAAATTGGGGACATAACACCCCCTCTCCTCTATTTGCAAAGTTTTGGCACATCGCATGACGTAGGTTGATGCCTACTAAAACATTTGTCAATCTGATCATGAATGAGCCATGGCTTGTTGTAGGGAACCTAAGATATATGCAAAGCACCGTAGGCTTGCCATGTATTCCGTTATGTTTCCATACCGTCTGTGTCCCAATACATCTTTTACAATCTACTCCATGCACTCACCTGATTTTATAAGAGGTAGTGCTGGGAGGTCTAAACAAGCATTGCTCACGTCCGCTTTGGTAGGGTTTAAGTCTACTGATGCAAATAACTGGATAGATAGGCATGTCGTTTGGTAATCCAGGTATTGCAACAACACATATCCCCATTTCTTTTATTTTGAACTACCCTAACCGCCTAGATTCGATCTTTGTGCATCCCTTTCTTGGAAAGCGGATGTTTGTAAAGCAGACAAGGACATAATCTCAAAACAAAACTTGGTATCCGTCTGATTCTTGTCGACTATTGGCATCATAACAACCTATACCTTCATACGTGTTTTACGAGTCTCATTCCAAAAACACTGAAAGTCTTACCACTGTATCTAAGCTTTTTGTATGGGTTTTGGAATCAATAAACATTTCAAGTTTGAGAGTGTTGTTTGATAAAAAACCTCACAGGGTCTTTTTCTAGATAGGACAAAGGTCATGGGGTTGTAAACTTGCTTGACGGTTGGTACCCTGACAGCCCAATCAATGCCACGTGGCTCACTTAGTAAACCAAGGAGTTATTTGAGCATTTGACTGGTGCGCCTAGTCTGCTTGTCAGTTTGAAGACGGAAGTCCATTGACAGCTGGATCCGAATGTTGTGGTGAGTCGTTAGCTCCCACCAGAATGTACTCATGAATCTCGAATGTTTGTTTCTGTTCATAGATGAGGAACCACCATGTAGACGGAAATTGATTTTGCCAGCTGGATCCGAATGGATCTGAATATTGTAGTGATTCAAGCGTTTGATTGGTGCGCCTAGACTGCTTGTCAGTTTGGAGATGGAAGCTCATTGACAGCTGGATCCAAATGCTTGCACCATAACAATGCAAGCATTTCAAAACAACAACATTGATTTTGCCAAGCTCATACTCCATGTCGTAGTCAAAGTTGGACATGAGGAACTCTATCCATTGTAACTGATGATGAGTAACACTTTCCTCAATCGTGAGGAGTAGAGTGCACGGTGGTAAGTGTAGATAACCCGACTTTTGTATTCTATATGAAAGCAACATCTTGAATACGTGCATGACCACCAACATCTCCTTTTCTTGAACCATGTATTTCTGCATTGACTTGCATAGATCTATTGACATGTATACAGCCAGTTCTCCTCCACAATTGTCTTGGCAAAGATCAATTCGATCAAATGGGCCATTGTAGAGTCCACTATTAGATCTGCTAATTGGAAGGTTGTCGTCAAAGTGAGAGCATTTCTTAAAGATATGGATGTGTCTTTTTGCAGGTTCTCTCTGATTCCTCTTGGAGAGATGCGCTAACACTTGAGCAATGGTAGAAGTTGCAGAACCCCAAAAAATCTGGACCAGGACGTCCCAGGCGCTAGTGGGATGGCCTTCACTTTCTTATTGTCCATCGTGATATGTGTGCTGCGAATGATGTGGTACACAACTCGGTCAAATAGTGACTGTAGCTGGTGTTTGAGGTCATTTCATACAATGTATGCTGTTGTAAATTTTGACAATTTTTTTCGTGGCATCACACCGTACTCCTCGGAGTTGTGGCTTTACACTAAGATTCCATCAAAATACATAACAGCAGAGTTCATGAGGTACGGCGAGTAGATATTGATCATGGTCATTTTAAATGTTGGTGGGCCTTTTTTAGTCAAATGGCATGACGTAAACCGTGAGGTGTGCGTATCGGTTGCATGAAGTGCATTCTTTGTTTCCTTACACGATGTGTGAATCTGATCATAAGTGTTATCTTCTCCTCAAGAGTCAGTTGAAAACTTATTCTACATATAAAAAGAGGTAGCGGGTCTTCTTAGTAATGTCTTTCAACACCCTATAGTCCAAGCACATGTGCATCTCACTAGTTTTTATTGATTCATGAAAAGTAAAGATACAACGTGTAATGATGTGGATGCTTTGATTATCCCTTGGTCAAGCATCTTGTCCATGTGCATTTATAGCTCGGACAACTTATAGACGCTCATTCAACAGGTCCCCTTGACCGTCAATCAATGCCTGGTTTCAGGTCTGTCTGATGGTCAAACCTTTATTGTAGAGGTATTTCTTGTGGTATCTTGTCAAGGAAACTCTGTCAAACTCTTTGACAGTTGGCATAAACTCCTCAAGAATCGTTGTGAATGTTTTAAGCATCGATGTAACTAAGGCCATGTTTCCTTCTACCGTTACAATCTCCTTTGTTTCCCTTCTTCCTTCTTGACTAGATACGCTTTGGCTTCACGTCATGTATATCACTTGGCCACTCAAGATAAGTTAGCTATAAGTATCACTTGGAGACTACTAAAACTTCCTTTGTTGTTCCCTGTGATGGCCGTTGTGTTACATGTGGCTCCATCAGAGGCAAGCCCTGCCAATCGCAGGGCCAACGTCAAGGTTAGAGTATTTCTCGAAGAGTTAGGTGCTTCTTGTTCAACGCCCCCCAACTCCAATCGGTAGTTTTACAATCGAGATTGAAGACAGGCACTGACACCCGTATGTAGTCCTTAAAGAATCAATGGTAGTGGTTATAGAATCACAAAATCACACGTGCGACCTGAACATTGGTCAATACTGTTCAGTCAGAGACTCCCTTTGCTTTCTTCAAGTCCATGGTGATCCGCTCATCACTGATAACATGGGCAAAAAAGGTGATCAAGTGGTGCTCATAGTCGCACTCGGACAATGATTCATAGGGATTGTCTCTTTGTAGAATCTCAAGAACTTTTTGGAGATATCCATTGTGCTCCTCCTAGGTGCGGCTGTAAACCAGGTTGTCACCTATGTACCGTATTGATGGATACATCAGATTGGAAAATAAAAGAAGTTCAACAGCCTTCTCCATTCTCCCATCCACTTGTTAGTCCATTGGAGTGAGTCATGCCTTGAATTCATTGTGGATTTTAAACAATTTGCCGATTATCACCCAAATGGGTATGCTTGCAATCACGTTCAACATTTAAAAGGGAACAACACATTTCACAAAGAAAACGCAGGGTTCAAAATGACTCTACCCTTCCTGCCCATATCATATGCGAACCAACTTTACGTGGGAGAATAGTAGGGAAGATTGGACTATTGCACGTGATCAGCTCTACTTATACACTCGTAGTCTATGTTCAAAACTTCAAACTAACAAATAAAGTATTCAGTTGCAGCAATCCTCCAAACTTGAACAGTGGACAAAAGAGGAAGCCCACTTTTTATGTAAGTGCCCCTTTGAACAAGCACGATAAATTTCCGAAATCCCTCACACAGGAGAATATAGAGAACACTGAACTTGAATGAATGAAGGTGAATAAATGTTTGATTCAGTAATGCATACAAGGATGAAATTTTCAAGGTGCAGCGAAAATGTCGTTCATTGCTGCCATAAATTTCATATGGACTTTTTTGAGTTTGAACGACTTGAACATGAACTCGAAGTGCACGTATCTGGTGTGGAACACCGTCTGTTTTATATCATTATGAGTTGTATGGATGTGATGAGAACCGATGCGTAGATCGAATTTGGTAAAACTGCTTTCCCCATGGAGTTGGCCAAAAAATCATAAGCTTCCAAAACGAGGTAGTGGTTCTTGATGGTGATGAGGTTGATTGTTTGATAATCCACGTACATCCGAAGTTCGCTGTTTTTTTTTTTCTCTCACAGAAAATTCAAGGGCTATGTATGTTGACCTGGCTGGCCTGTTCAAATCATGACAAAACATCTTATCCTATTGCTTTTGCATTCGGTCCGCTCATGTTTTGTCATCTAGCAGGTCCTTTTGCCCGGCTTGAAGTCTATCTCATGATCAATGCTCCGTTGTGGAGGTAATTCTCAAGGCTATTTATTGGGAAAAGCCCCTTCAGAATCCTCAACAAAGGATGAGAAATCCTTAAAAAAGGCTGTAAACTTATTAGGTTTGAAGGACGGTGAGGCAAGTGTGGTTGCGTGTGCTGCCTCAATCTCCCTCACTTTCCTTGTTTTGATGTGGATGAGCCACACTTGTACTCCGCTCTGCACATATCATTTGGCCACGTCTAATGACATCAGTTACGTGTGATGTTTTGTGACTGTTTCAACTTCCTCTACTACTTCCTCCTTTTCTATTTCCTGTAATTGCTGCTGCATTGTGGGCCGCTCGATCAAAGACATGAGTTATTTCTTGCCATTAATGCTGATGTAGACTCTTTCGTTGCTCTTGTCTACCTATGGATCATGTCGGTGTAGAAAATCTCACCTAAGGATGAATGCATATTTGCTGATTGGGCAGGTTATGTGGTACAAATATCCAATTTGCAGTCGGAGTGGTTCGTGAAGTCAACAAATATGTAATCGTCCATCGACGGTCTTCCCTTCCATTATCACTGGTTCATTATGCACACTCAACTTCCAAACCATGTCGGTGCTTGTAAAACTATGGAAATATCCCTCCATCTAGCAATTCCGGTACCGTTCTGTGACTTTCACAACCCCTTGGTTGTACTCGTAACAATAGTGTCCATTCATCATCCTCGTACCCATTGTCAAACTTTTCAATATGAGGAACCTTCGACATTTAGTGCAAATTTGTCCTATCGGAAAGGAGGCTTGATGTCTACTCCTACCCTCTACTATTTCTCAACTCCTCATGTTTGTATTGTGACGTCCCCCTCTTTTTGGCTTGTAGATGTCATTAGCGACAGTCGCTCAAGATGTGTCCCGACTTCGTCTAAATCGGTCATTGTTTTTTATTGTGTTGCTTGATGGCATAAATCTTGAGCGGAGATTAGGTTTCCCTTAACTATAACTTTCCTCTGGTAGGACATGGAGTAGCCATGGGGTCGCTTTCCATTGTTTTCCTAAATCCATTGGGAACGGCTGGCACGATCATTTGTAGAGGGTCGCCTTAGATGCAGAATGGCAAGTGTTTCCCTGTTGTGTGCTAGAGGCCAATGTAGTAGAAAGGGAGTTCAGTCGGGGAGAGGTCACTGTCAGTGATGATTTCACAAAGAAACCGCATATAATGTGCAATGCTATAACACTGACGTACATGTTTGAGCTTGTATCGTGCGTCAGACTTCAAGTTCATTTCCCCAAAGTATGCAAGAAATGTGCCTGCAAATTGAATACATTCTCTCGTAGATTTAACGAGTCACGCCACGTTGGATTGATGTTCTTGAGAGGTAGAATGCATGCAGTCGGTGATTTGAGAGCGGTCATGTGAGCCATTGATCTAGATCTGCCGGTCTCTTGCTGCTGTTGGGTGGTCTTTAGATCGAGGCACCAACTTCAAGCCGGGCTGGCAAATGCAATGCTGCAGGGACATGTCCCTTTTTGTCGTTATTGACTCTAGTAGCGGTGAGCTAGACCTCCAAACTTATAAATCGCATGTCAGCTGTCGATCCCTTGGAGTTTGTATGATCGAACGATTGAGGAAATGCTGGTCAAATTTGTGGCTTGCTTGAGACTTGCGATGTTTCTCTATGTGAATACTACTTTCCGTGGGTGTGCATTTGAAAGCTCCTCCATCACCATGTTGAGTTGCTGGAGCAGATGGGTGTGGAGGAATTTGATTTTCTATCAGCTTATGATATAAGTTTAATTTATGGGAGCTTATCGGCCCGTGCCTCCTATTGTGCCAAGTTTCTTCTCAGTGAGCAATGGTGGAGGCGAAGGGTTCATTAACCCTAGGGGTATTTCACCGGCTTGGTCATTAGTGTAGTTGGTGCTCCTCCATTTGCTGCAAAAGTTGCTGTTACTGCCGTGTTTTCCTAGAGGGATTCATTGGTCACGTGCTGCAGATACTCCATTACCGGAGTCATCGCCAATTACTGCTGCCTGTTGTCGTGTGCGCTTACTGAGCGCATCGTCGCTGTCATTGCAATGATTGCAAACTTTTGGACGGTGGAGATATCCTGATGACATGTGGGAGGTTGTCGCTTCGTAGTTAATGTTAGGACTACCCCTCCAACGCGACTACGCTCTGATACCAAGTGTTACGACATGCGGAAGGTGGATGGTTTACACGGATGAGGTGCGCAAAAGAAGTTATTTGTATGAATTAGAACAGTTGGAAGATTTTTATTTGAGTAGTAATCGTGCTTCCATGAGAAGTATCGGATATGTGAAGTGTATGAATAAAGTATTAAGAAAAAAAATATGGCATATGTTGGGTCTTGGGGTGCTTGAGATGGGTGTGATGTCACGCATTGAGTGGGCGCTTCACAAAACTCTTACGAGAAGTTGAGGGATTTTGATAATTTTACGACTGGCGACCTACGAACCATAACTATCGTAGGAACGGAAAAATCCAGGCGGCGGACTCCTCGCCTTCGATGGAAGTGGGCGCTGTCGACCAGAGAGATACGCTAACCTAATGCAACTGCGGAAAAGTTGTGCACATTGCTTGCAAGTGGCGGAGTAGGCAACAGGAAAAAGAGGAGGAAGTCTCTGAAAAATGATTCAAAAACGGCAAAGGGCAGGAGTGAAAGGCGCAACTCTTGTCCCCACAGAGTGATCTACGCCAAACAATCGTCCATCTGAATAGCCCACATCGCCGTAGAGGGTTTATGTGATCACAAAGTTTGACAAGGGGTTCAAGGATGATTACCCGACAACATTGCTAAAAATCCATCCTCGAAGATGCAAGAGTCGTATGACGTTACCGGCGCTATTGGATGGAGGAGCTTCACAGAGCTTCGTGAGCATCAACATGGTTTGCAAAATCGGTTTGCAGACCAAAGCATGGGTGTTTGAAGGAAAAACCATCGACGGGAGACTGTAAACATGAAGAATCTGAAAAACCACTACGACCACAAGTGGGAGATCTACGGGGTGTAATGGTTTGGAGGACTTGTCGAATGAGCGATAAGAAAATCATCATCACCAGATTTCCTGTACCGGCACAATCTGCATCTTAACTGGAAAAGCGGCGACGTCTACATGGAAATTAATAGCGCCAAACAAGAACTTTTGCCTGCGAGATGCAAGCTGGCTATGGAAGCGGTAGAGGTGGAAGCAGCAGGGAAGCCGCGATAGCCGAGAAGTGACAACCTATGTAGCCAATACCGCCTAGCGTGGGCAAGTACTGCATATGACAAGTGGCTCGTGCATGGCTCGTACGTCTTGAGCAAATGGAAGAAGCGGATGTGGAAGCAACTGACTCGCCATCGGCCTCATCAGCCTCATCGGTATCAACAAAGATCGTGATGGTACCCGAAGAGTTCACATCACTCATCCGGGAGTTCGGGGACTTCTTCCTTGACGAACATTTGAGAACCCTACTTCCTCAATAACACATCAACCATCGCATTAAACTGAAGCCGGGTAGCAGATCCATAGTTCGAGGGGCCTGTTGGTTGAGCAATCACGAACTGACCGAGCTGAAAAAGCAACTCAACGAGATGCTCAGTCAGGGGTTCATCCGTGCATCCATGGCATCATCCGCCACACCAGCACCGTTTTTAAAAATGAAAACTGGTGAAATGCGGATGTGCGTGGACTATCGGTCGTTGAACGACGGTACCATCAAGAACCATTATCCTCTGCCCCGAGCGGGTGAGCTTTTTGATCAAACCAAGGGGCCCGAGTCTTTGGCAAAATTGTCTTATGCAACGGTTATCACCAGATACGCGTGGCAAACGCCAAGATCAAGAAGACGGTGTTCCGACCTTGCTACGGGCATTTTGAGTTCACGGTAATGCTGTTCGGAATAACGAATGCCCCGGCAACGTTCATGGCGGCAATGAACAACATTGTTTCACCATACCATAATTTTGTCGGGGTGTACCTAGACAACATTCTGGTGTACAGGCGCACCCCATAGGAGCACGATGGACATCTTAAAAAAGTCCTTGAAGTTTTACAAGGAGATAAAAATTTCGGAAAACTCTCAAAATCAAGTTTTTGGACCACGCATCTATGGTGGATGGATCACCATGGATCCATAAAAGGTGGTAGCAGTCGCTAATTGGCCGACGCCGAGCAACGTTCGAGAAATAAAGTTTTTCTTGGGTTTTGTAACTACTATCGAAGATTTGTACAGGGCTACGCCCGAGTGTCAGCAGCTCTTTCCGACCTCACTCAAAAAGAAAACGAGTGGCTGTGGGGAGAAAGCAAACAAGAAGCATTCACTGCTTTGCAGATCGCTCTGACCTCATCGCCAGTGCTACGGTTAGCCGACCCGATGGTCGACTATGTCATGACCAAGGATGCGTCACACCGAGCCATTTGCGCATTCCTCCTACAAGAACACGACAATGGCAAGAAACCGGTCGCCTACATGTCTCAAAAACTATGAGGTCTGGAACGGAACTACGCCGTACACGACAAAGAAATGTTGGTGGTCGTGCCCGCGTTGAAGACATGGCGGTGTTACCTGGAGTGCCGCCAATGCATCATGCGCGCCGACCACCATGCATTAAAATATTTGAAAACGTAGCCGAACCTCAGTCGAATTCAAACCCAGTAGATGGAGTTCCTTGAATCCAGGTTCGACTACGACATCGAGTATTGGCCACGCAAAATCAACCCGGGGGACGCACTCAGCCGTCGACCAGATTCAATGGCCGGCGTGGAAACACTATAACTACAGTGAGACCCATATCTTGAGTGGCTGTTTGCACGAGGCTACGACCACCACGGCGGATACGAAGAAAATGATGCACAATACTAGTGACGGTGATTCACTCGCCACGTGGTCGTTCTCCCGAACGACAAACTTCGCCTTATGCTACTCAAAGAGTGTCACGACAGAGGACCAGGTGGACACTTTGGAGAGGACAAGACGCTGAAGAAGCTCGCGAGTAACTATTGGTAGGACAAGATGCAATTTAATGTAACCAACTTTTGCAAGACTTGCAACACTTGTCACCGACAAAAATCCCATGAGCAATTTGTAATGAAAATGAACGGTGAAACGTCCATTCACACGCCATAATTGGTGCAAATTGATGAATCGCTACGGCAGTAAAATTCAACTTTTGACAGTGTTTCATCCTCAAACCAATGGTCAAACCGAGCGAACAAATCAGACACTCGAACAAATTCTCCAAACACTAAAAAACCTCATAGGACAGATTGGGCACAAAAAGACCCAGCCGCCAAAATCGCATATAATTCGGCAGTTTCTACCGCAATGGGCAAAACTCCGTTTGAAGTAGTGTATGGCAAAACTCCCGCCACACCAGCCGGACTACAAAGTTGTTGCAATGTTCCCGCGATCGATGTTCAATGCCGATACTTCACAATTATCTGGGAGGAAACACAACAGACACTTGTGAAGACACAAGCAATGATGAAGCGAGCAGCTAACTGACATTGCAACAACGACATCCTCACCGCTAACAACGATGTCCTTATTAGCTCGGCAAACATCAAACTGTGCCGAGCCGACCATTTAAAGCTCAAACCCCAATGTTTGGGACCATTTGAGATCAAGCATATGCAAACCCTGTGGTTCCCCAACTCAACCTCCCCGACACTCTGCAAGTTCATCTGATGTTCCATGGCGGCAAACCCAAGCACTACTAAGACCCCAAAGAGAGCTTCCCTAGTAGAGATGTCCCTCCCCCGCCTCCCGTTCAAGTGCACGAAGACACAAAGTACACCATTGAGGACATCCTTGACCATCGATGATGAGGCAAAACGACGAAGCATCTTATCAAGTGGCACGGCTACGACGCGGTGCACAACAGCTTGGAACCCTACAAGAACCCCCGAGACGTCGATCACCTCATCGACGGCTATTACTGCCATCACTGGGCCACATTTGTACGCGCTCTGGGACGTCGCGGCTAAATGTTGGTTTGTGTCCCACAAATCTGTTGTGACCTCTGGCCTCACTGCACACTTATCACACTGACGCAGGTGATTGATGTTGAAGTGACACTGTATTGACATCACCGCCCACGTGGTGTTGGCTTCCAAGGAGACCATCCAGAGAAAAATCCAGTGGATGCATCAGGGTCATCTCTAGCACAAGCTTGCATAAACCTGATTTACTATTTACATTAGGTTTTCTAGTGGGGCTGTGTGAGTCTCGTGTCCGGGTTGTTTCCTAGCTTTGTTGGGTTGCAGGTGTGATGATAATGTGAGGGTGAGGTCCGAGGTTTGGATCCCACTATGCGTGGATGCGAGCGAGGATGGGCTCACCGCCTTCCCGCTAGTCACTCCGCTAGATCCTGCTTTGGAACCCACCTTATCTCTTGCTTGTTACTTGTTCTTCGTGACTCTTTGCTTATCAAGCATCCATGGCATTTTGCCGCTAGCGTGCTTGGCTCGTGCTTCCGACTTCCCTTCCTCTCCCTCTCACTAGGATCCTTTATCCTTTGGTATCAGAGTAGTGGAGAGATGGGGTATTGAGCTCGCAAATTGAGCGCTCGATCCTCGTGTGCGGCCGGTCTCTGTCGTCACCGCCGCTTCCGCCGCCGCTCGCGCCACTCGGAGCACACTCGCTACTGAGTTGTTGTGGAGCACCTCCCACGGCAGCTCCCTACCCGCACCCATCTTGTGGTGGGCAGTAGTAGGAGCAACATACAAACACTCGCAGGTGTGTCCTTTATGCGCTCCCGTGGGACTACTCCCATCCACGAGTGCTGCAGATTTGTAGCTGCTTCATCTATGGCAGCAACTTAAGCGGCAGCACTGTCACGTCTTGAGTTGCAGCCTTCTCACCCGCAACTACGACCACTAGAGCTATAGCTACGGCGACATAAGTTACACTATGGAGCCAGCACCTGTAGCCACTGCTACCGCCACATTCTCCTTAATAGCTACCGCAGATATGCACCCAGAGCTGTAGCTCTAGTTACTACTACAAGTCTAGTCGCCGGAGCCAAAGCAAACGCAGCCGCAAAAGCCGTAGCAGCTACATCTTTAGCAACTACATTCTGCGTAGTGGCAGCCGCTCACAGGCGCAACAGCTGCATTCTAAGCAACCGCATCCAAAGCAGCAGAAGCCAGTTGTAGCTACAGCTGCTGAATTCTAAGCATCACTACTGTCATGTATTTTTGTCGCAGCATTCGACACCCACGACTACGAATGCGATAGCTGCAACTACGACGAAAATAGATGCAATGCGTGCCAACACCCGCAGCCGCTGCCACTGCCACATTCTACTCAATGGCTACCGTAGATAAACACCCGCAACAACAACTCCAACCACCACCACAGGTCCGGCTACCACGGCCAAAGTAACCGTAGCCGCATTAGCCATAGTAGCTGCATCGTAAGCAGCTGCATTCTACGTGGCAACAGCTAGATCTAACCAGCAGCTGCTTGCATTCTACGTAGCACCAGCCACTCCAAGTTGCAGTCGCTTGTAGCCTCAGCAATTGCACTCTCGGCCACGTTGCAGCAAGTGCTGTAGTGCAGCAGTTCCACACATTGTGGCAGCCTTATTGCCTTTGTGCTACTGGTGTATCTGACTACGCCAGCTCCACTACTACGGTGGTGCGGCAGCTGCCATGCTGGCAAATTGTGACAGTCCAGGCGCGTTCTCGTGTGGTGGATACTACGGAGAGGGGACGCTGCCTCGCCACAAATGTCGTTGCAAAGGCATGAGCAGCGACCGGGCATCCGAGTCTGTCTCAAGACCAATTACACGAGCTTCACATCATCGTCTAGTAAGTGTCTCCCCAACCCCTTTGTCTGGGGGGGATCCTTTGCCGCACGTCAACTCGGAGGTTGTCGTTACCCAGCTATACAGAGCACTAATACAAGACGTTGTTAGCCTTGTGGGTGCTCTTACACGTACCACTTCAGCTATCATAGATGTAGTTGCAGTGGCTGTAGCTACGTTTTCCGCAGCCGCTAGAGTTTTGCTTGCTCCTGCATCAACCTCCGCCAAGCACTCCATCAAGGCATACACAGAGGCCGCAACCGTCATTCGACCCATTACTGCAGCTACTACTAACATCTACACTCAAATCTCAGCAGCAGCATCTTCCATTGCATCGGCGATGGCCTCAACTGCATCAGCTATAGCTGCTGCCGCATCATCCATTCGCACTTTTACGTCAGCCGTCGTCGCAGCCGTCACATGTGCCCCAACTGTCGGCTCCAGCTTAGTCACTGCGGCTATTTCCATTGCGGCCGTCCTCGTCAATCTCGGTGCCGCCTTCAACGCTGGGGCTCTTGCTCTTGTGGTTCTAGTCGCATCTACAGTCGCCATCCTTTCTGCAGCCACCGCAACTGTAGTCACACATCTCGTCGCCTTCCTACGCAGCCCATCATCTTGACTCCCTTACTCCACACTGTACTTGCTTGCATTCTTTTCTTGCCTTGTGTGTGGTGGCTTGTCCTGTCTGACTTGGGATGGGTTGTCCTGCAACATTATTATCCCTTGCCTCAGACAACCCATTTTTCCCACGCCCACTGGGGTTGGGGAAACTCTGCCAAAATCTGTCCAGCAGACCCCGCACGTTGTCACCATGCCCGGTGACGACGAGTCAGTCATTGCGACCCTTCAGCGCTAGCTAGTCCTCCCTCGTGAGGCCCAACAAGAGGCGAAGGATCATCTTAAGCTTGTTGAGGACAATCTCGCTGCTTTTTCTGATGAAGTAGCCACTATTGTACTTTGCCGCCTCCCCGTTGCGTCTGCTGTTCCCCCTTACAGATCTAACCCCACTCTTCTTCGATGAAAATCTCTCCCCTTGCAATCGTCTGTGCCCCCTTTTTGGGGTTTCAGCACTGTCTAAAGCTTGGTGTTTTTGGGACCCTATCCGTCAGCGTGTCGTTGAGACTCGTGATGCACTGTTCTTTGAGTCCGTCTTCCTTCGCGATCTCGGTCGCCTATCCCATGACTCCTCTCTCCTCTCTCTCTCTCTCTCTCTCTCTCTCTCTCTCTCTCTCTCTTGGCTGAGGGGGGATGTCGATCCTACCCGTTCGGCGGTCCCTGTTGCCGCACCGCAACTTTCACCCTCGTTGTCGTCTTCGTCGTCAGGGCCTGTTCCTACCTTCACTGTGCCCTCTTCCTCTAACGTGTCGTCCAGTCCATCTGACATACCATCGTCTCTGATCACTGACTCCGCTCAGTCTGCCTCGTCTCCCGCTGTCCCATCCAGCCCAGGCACCCCTCCGGTTGCCCCTTCCCCCGCGACCTCTCCCGTCCGAATGCCTGACCCGCCTCTGTACGTTCCGACTGGTTCAACCCCTGTCTCTCCCTTCATCCGGGGTGGGCGTCTTCGTGCCTTACCCCACCGCTCTAACACCTCCACGATCGAGGCACACCCTCCTCCGTCTCAGCCTGCATCTCAGCCTGCCCACTCGCCTGTTCTCCCCACCGGCACGGACGCGTTGGGCTTGGCTACTGGGGCCGTCCATCCCAATTCTGCCCTCGGCTACACGCTCCTTGTCTCTAAGCATGAGTGGGCCTTGGAAGCTGATGTCTTGAGCAGAATTGTAGAGTGTCACGCCACGTCGGTCACCACTGCCTTGCTCCCGGAACCGACCACTGTACGTCAAGCCTGTGCAGCCTTCGATGCCCAGCAGTGGGAGGCTGTAATGCATGATGAGCTCAACGCCCTTGATGCCCATTCGGTCTTTGAGCTTGTTGATCTACTGGCCGGGCGCAAAGCTATCGATGCCCGTTGGGTCTTTTGGCGCTAGTACAAGTCCAATGGTGCATTCGACAAACACACACACCTCACGGCAAAGAGATTCTCCCAGGTCACCGGCGTCGACTTTGCCGAGTCGCTCGCACCGGTCGGGCGGTACACCATTGTCACAGCATTGTGGAGTCTTATGGCTCACCACGAATGGGAGTTAGAGCAGATGGATGTGAAAAATGCGTTCATCCATGGACAGCTGGATGAGGAGATCTACATGGTCTAGCATCCCGACTTTTCCGACAGCACTGATCGAGTCTGGTGACTGCGGAAGGCTCTCTATGGCCTGAAGCAGTCGCCACTGTGCTGGAACCAAGAGATCACGTCCACTCTTGAGAAAGGAGACTGCCAACGTAGTATAGTGGACCCATCACTCTTCGTCTGTCTACCCTCTGTCCCATTCTTCATTATCCTCATCTATATGGATGATCTGTTGATAGCATCACCTAGTCAGGCTGTTGTTCAATCAGTTAAGACACTCTTGTAGTCCACGTACAAGATGAAAGGCCTGGGCCCTGCTCGCGTCTTCTTGGGCATGGAACTTGAGCGTGATTGTTCACTTTGCATACTCCATGTTCATTAGGATGCGTACGTCCGCAGTATGGGAGTGGTTTTCTTCACGGCTTGGGTCCACACCCACTGCGTCCACGCCCATGACCCGAACAGGTCAGAGGCTGCTGAAAACACTGGATGTGTCAAAGCTGGGGGAGACAGTCAATGTGATCGACTATCTCCGCGTCATCGGGTCACTGATGTACCCGGCGATTACAACCAGGGCAGATGTCGCCTTCTCTGTGAACTTCCTGGCTCAGTTCTCCCAAGCTTATCGAGCCCGACACATGGAGGTTGCTCTGCGCGTTGTCAGATACGCACTCTCCACTGCCTTCACTGGATTATGCTATCGCGCACAACCATCCATTGTCGTGGATGTATATACAGGGAACGGCTGGGCACATGACACAAACGCACGCAACTGTACGGGTTACATCTTCTTATTGAGGGACTCCTATGTCGTGGAAGAGTGGTAAGAAGAGTTGTGTGGCTCGCAGGTCTCGTGGGGCTGAGTATGCTGCTCTCGGCGCAAGCACTTGCGAGAGTGTATGGTTGTGTTTCTTGCTATGCAGTGTCCTTATCCGCTGCATCACATTGTGCTATGACAACCAAAGCACTAAGGCAATTGCTGAACATGATAGCATGCATCACACACACGAAGCACATCAATGTTGAGCATCATTTTGTGCGTGAGCGCATTGCTACAGGTGATGTCCAGGTCGTCTGGGTTGATACACGACACCAGGGAGCAGACTTCCAGAAGAAGGCACTCAGCAGTAACATCTTTAAGGCGCTGCATATGCTGTTGGTCTGTCGTGTCCATGTGGTGATCCTGGGTGAATGATTGTTCCTAGTGCGTGTACATTTGTATGTCACTCCTCGTGACACTCGTTTGTGACCGTGAGTTCGTGTCGTTGTGCGTCAGCTATGGGTCATGGGAGAGTGTTGGTTTGTGTCCTGCAAATCTGTTGTGACCTCTAGCCTTGCTGTACACTCATTACACTGACGCAGGTGATTGATTGTGAAGTGACCATGGCGCTGTTGTCACCGCCCACGTGGTGTCGGCTCCCAAGGAGACCATCCAGAGCCACATCCAGTGGATGCATCAGGGTTATCTCTAGCACAGGCTTGCATAAACCTGATTTATTGTTGACACTAGGTTTTCTAGTGGGATTGTGTGAGTCTTGTGTTCGGGTTGTTTCTTGGGTTTGCTGGGCTGCAGGTGTGAGGATAATGCATGGGTGAGGTTCGAGGTTCGGATCCCATTGAGCGTGGGTGCGAGCGAGGATGAGCTCGCCGCCCGCTCGCTGGTCACCCCGCTAGCTTCTGCTTTGGAACCCAGCTCCTCTCTCGCTTGTTACTCATTCTTCGCGACTCTTTGCTAATCAAGCATGTATGGCGTTTTGCCTCTAGTGTGCTTGGCTCGTGCTTCCCAATTCCCTCGCTCTCCCTCCCAGTAGGATCCTCTATCCTCACTAAAGGGGGGGGGGGGGGGGG